>JADRCD010215621.1:13047-101970 GCA_019843815.1 Montemys delectorum
GTGTGTGTGTGTGTGTGTGTGTGTGTGTGTGTGTGTGTGTGTGTGTGAGTGTTCATGAATGAGTGCAATCCCATTTCACCATTTACTTGTTTATTGCTACTTATGAACAAATAAGCTTTTTTAACCTGTCCTCTGAGTTTAAAGATTTCCTTTTCACCTCTGTCATTAATCTTGATTCAGGACAGTTTCGAGATGTGGTGGTACACACCTTTAATCCCAGGACATAGATATGTAGATCTCTGTTCAAGGTCATATTGTACAGCAAGACCCAGGACAGCCAAGATTAGGCAGTGAAGGAGTTGGAAAACCAGAAGCTAGTGACATTGGTAGTGATAACAGAACAAAGACCTTCAAGTCTCTCAACAAAGAAATTAAAGACCTCAGAAAAGGGAGAGATAACTCACGATCATATTTTGGTAGGATTAACATAGTTAAAATGGCCACTCTACCAAAAACAATCTACAGATTCAATGCAATCTCATCAAAATTCCAAGCAAAATTCTTCAAAGACATGGAAAGAACAATTCTTAAATTCATATGAAAAACAAGAAACCCAGGATAGCAAAAACAATTCTTAACAACAAAAGAACTTCTTGGGGAATCCCTGACATCAATCTCTACTACAGAGCAATAGTGATACAAACTGCATGTTATTGGTACAGAAAAAGACAGGTAGTTCAATGGAATATAATTAAAGAGTCAGATATAAACCCACATACTTATGAACAACTGATCTTTGACAAAGAAGCCAGAAATATACAGTGGAAAAAAAGAAAGCATCATTAATAAATGGTGCTGGTCTAACTGGTAGTCTGTATGTAGAAAAATGAAAATAGATCGATACTTGTCACCTTGCACAAAGTTCAAGTTCAGGTGGATCAAGGACCAAAATATAAAACCAGATACACTGAATCTAATAGAATAGAAAGTTGGAAGAAGTCTCAAACTCATTGGCACAGGGGGAAATTTCCTAAAGGAAAAGCCAAAGACTCAGGCTCTGAGATCAAGAATTGGTAAATGGGACATCATGAAGCTGAAAAGCTTCTGTAAAGCAAAAGACACAGTCAGTAGGTCAAATCTCCAACCTACAGATTAGGAAAAAGTATTCACATCTGATATCTAACTTCTATATCTGACAGAGGGCTAATATCCAAAATATATAAAGAATACAAGGAGCTATCTTCGAAAAAAATCAAACAACTAAGTTAAAAAAAAATGGGGTACAGAGCTAATCACAGAACTCAAAACAGAGGAAACTAGGATGGCTGAGAAGCACTTAAAGAAATGTTAAAAGTCCTTAGTCATTAGGGAAATGCAAATCAAAACAAACCTGAGATTCCACCTCACACCAATCAGAATGGCTAGGATAGAAACATCCTAGTGACAGCACATGCCAGTGATCATGGGGAAAAGGGAGGACACTCTTCCATTGCTTTTATGATCACAAACTGCTACAACCCCTTTGGAAATCAATCTGGAGGTTCCTCAAAAATTTGGAAATAGATCTACATGAAGATCTGGCCATATCACTCTTGGGCATAGACACAAAAGATGTCCCACCATACCATAAGGACACTTGGTCAACTATGCTCATAGTGACCTTATTTGTAATAGCCAGAAGCTGGTAGCAACCTAGATGTCCCACAACAGAAGAATAGATACAGAAAATGTGGTCCTTTACACAATGCAATACCACTCAGCTATTAAGAACTAGGATATCATGACTTTTGCAGGCAAATAGATGGAACTAGGAAATATATTCTGAGTGAGGTAAATCAGACCCAAAAGGACATGCATGGTATGTACTCACTAATAACTGGATATTAGCCAAAAAAGTCCAGACTACCCAGGATACAATCCACAGAATTCAAGCAGGTTAACAAGCCAAAGGGCCCAAGTGAGGATGTCTCAGTTCCACTTGGGAGGGTAAAGAAAGAAATCTTGTGGGGAGGAGGGAGAAGGGAGGAGAGGGAGGGACCTGGGTAGAAAAGGAGACAGAGAGGGGAATATAAACTGGTATTGGGGGATGGGGAACAGGACTGAAGCCATCCCTGAAGGCCAGCAGAAAGAATGGAAACATTCTTTGGAAGGTAGGAGGTGTGTGTGTGGGGGGGGACCCTCTAGAATATACCAGAGACCTGTTATGCTTGCAGACAGGAAGATAGTATAACTGTCTCCTGAATGGCTTCATTATGTAGCAAATAAAAGCAGATGCAGAGATCTACAGTCAAACAAGTGGAATTCTGGAAGACTTGTGGAAGATTGGGTGATAGAATTGAGGGAGCTGGAGGAGTCAAGGACACCACAGGAAGACCTGCAGAGTTAAATAACTTAGGCCAATGAGGGCTGGACCTAGGTCCCTTGCACATTTGTAGTAGATGTGCAGCTTGTTCTTCATCTGAGTCCTCTAACTATTGGAGTGGATGTTGTCTCAGACTCTTTTGCCTGCCATTGGATTCCCTTCCCCTAATTGGACTGCCAGGTTTGGCCTCAGTGGGAGAGGATGTGTTTAGTACTGCTGCAACTAGATGTCCTAGGGTAGGTGGAACCTAAGGGGAACTTTCCCATCTCTGAGAAGGGGAGAAGCAATTATGGAAGTAATTTGTAAGGGTGGAACCAGTAAGAGAGGAGAGGTGGCTGTGATAGGGATTTAAAGTGAACATATAAATACATTATGAAAGAAAAAAATAATGTATATATAAATTGCCACACATGAAACCTATTCTTCAATTTAACATTAATGAATACAAATGAATTTTTATTAGGTATTTTCTTTATTTACATTTCAAATGATATCTCCTTTCCCGGTTTCCCCTTTAAAAAAACAAAAAACAAATAACAAAACAAAACAAAAAACCCTGTTCCTCTCCCTCCCCCTGCTCACCAACCCACCCTCTCCTCCTTCCTGGCCCTGGCATGTCCCTACACTGGGGCACAGAACCTTCACAGAACCAAGGGCCTTCCATCCCACTGATGACTGATTAGGCCATCCACTAGTACATATGTAGCTGGAGTCATGAGTCCCACCATGTGTACTCTTTGGTTGGTGGTTTAGTCCCTGGGAGCTCTGAGAGTACTCTCAGACACTATTGTGGATGCTAGCAAATGCTGGCTGACAGGAGCCTGATATAGCTGTCCCCTGAGAGGCTCTGACTAATATGGTGCCCAACTAATACAGAAGTAGAGGCTCACAGCCATCCATTGGACTGAGAACAGGGTCCTCAATGAAGGAGCAAGAGAAGGACCCAAGAAACTGAAGGGTTTTCAGCCCCTTAGGACGAACAGCAAATGCATATTTTAACTGAATATTCATTATTTGAAAATTAACGATTCCGTATTAATATTTCATAATTAATATTATTAAATAAATTAATATTAATAAATTTCATAATAATTAATATTTCAATATTCATTATTTGAAAAGTAGTGTTAACTCAGTGAAATCCATACAGATGATATCCACTATAAGAATGACACAACCAGACATAAGAATCAGAGCTTCTTGTTTAGGCAGTAGCTAAGTTGTGTTGATTAAGCATCTGGAATTTCAAAGGGCAGAAATGATAGCACATTTATTGGTGTCAGCCCTGTATGTAAGTATATAGAACACATTATAGGAGACTGTGTGTGAGTGTATGAGTGTGCGAGTGTGTATGTGTGTTTTAGAAATGTTAATCTGCTAAGTTATTTTCTGACTGTTTTAACGTTTTCCATTTTACTTATTTACTCAATATCAGACAGAGTGAATAACTTCATGAGGATTGAGAAAACAGGTACTTTTAAAAGTATTCATACTTTGATCACAGTTTAAGTGTTTTTTAAAACAGATCACTAGCCTTTTTTGATAATCCACAGGGAAGTCAGGGGTTGTGGGAACTGCTGCTTTTGGTGAAACTGCAAATTAAATAACATTATCTGTATATTTGACTTTGTGTGCAAGTGAGACTCTCAAGAAGGGGAAAAACAAAAAAATGTTCTCTTGTATAGAGTACTTTAAAAATGTCAATGTTCAAGCATTAGTCTTCAACTTAAGGAGTACTATACATGTGCCTCAGGATTTCAGAAAGAGGATAAGGTACCTTGGATTTGATGGTTCTTGTGATCTATGTAAACAGAAATGGGGAGTTCTTACGATTGTTATATAAAGCTATTTGTTTTATCCATACCTTGCATGAGGATCTTTTATCCGATACTTTCTAAATTTATTAGCAATGAATTTTTTGCTTGCTTGTTTTTGTGTTTGTTTTTTGTTTTTGTTTTTTGTGAGACAGGGGCTTCTCTGTGTAGCCCTGGCTGTCCTGGAAGTTACTCTGTAGACCAGGCTAGCCTCGAACTCAGAAATCTGCCTGCCTCTGCCTCCCAAGTGCTGGGATTAAAGGCATGTGCTACCACTGCCTGGCTAGCAATGAATTTTAATGAGGCAATTTTTAAATTTCGAGATGGGAAGTATATAAATTTTTCTTTTGTGGTCTGAACATTTTTTCATTCTGTATGAGATACTTTTACAATTCATAGATTGGTCAATTGCATTAAAAACTTTTTAACATACATATGTGCTTATTAAGTTTTTCCTTTACATGTTGACAATTTATATCCTTGCAAACACACACACACACACACACACACACACACACACACACACACATATATATATATATATATATATATATGGATTCTTGTATTTAATTAGGTATTTTCTTTATTTACATGTCATATGATTTCTCCCTTCCCAGTTTCCCCTCAAAAAAAAAACAAAAACAAAAACAAAAAAACAAAAAATAAGGACAAACCCCTGTTGCCTCCCCCCCCCCTGCTTGCCATTCTACCCTTTCTCATTTATTGGCCCTGGCATTCCCCTACACTGGGGCACAGAACCTTCACAGGGCCAAGGGCCTCTCCTCCCATTGATGACCAATTTTGCAATCCTCTACTATACACATGCTGCCAGAGCAATCAGTCCCACCATGTGTACTCCTTGGTTGGTGGTTGGGTCCCTGGGAGCTCTGAGGGTACTAGCTACTTCATATTGTTGTTTGTCCTAAGGGGCTGCAAACCCTTCAGCTCCTTTGGTTCTTTCTCTAACTCCTTCATTGGGAAGCCTGTACTCAGAGCCTCTCAGGAGACAGCTATATCAGGCTGGCTTGTCCTTCCTTCAGTCTCTGCTCCATAGTTAGTCTCTGCAACTCTTTCTGTGGGTATTTTGTTCCCCCTTTTAAGAAGGAATGAAATGTCCACATTTTGGTCTTCTTTCTTCTTGAGTTTCTTGTGGTTTGTGGGTTGTTCTTCATGTATTCCGAACTTCTGGGCTAATAACCACTTATCAGAGAGTGCATACCATGTGTGTTCTTTTGTGATTGGGTTAACTCACTTGGGATAATATTCTCCAGGCCCATCCATTTTCCTAATAATTTCATAAATAGATTGTTTTTAATAGCTGAGTAGTATTCCATTGTGTAGATGTACCACAATTTCTGTATCCACTCCTCTGTTGAGGGAAATCTGGGTTGTTTCCAGTTTCTGGCTATTATAAATAAGGCTGCTATCAACATGGTGGAGCATGTGTCCTTATTACATGTTGGAGCATCTTCTGGATATATGTCCAGAAGTGGTAAAGCTGGGTCCTCCGGTAGAACTATGTCCAATTTCTGCAGGAACCGCCAAATCTAGATTCTTTTTGTATTCTCTTTTGTTTAGCTATGCACTAGTATGAGAAGTATGTTTATAGTATAGATATTTCTAGAGATAGGTTATATGAGCTGCCATCATCATAAAGAAAAATATGTTTGGTATTGTTTTTATCACAAAGTTTTCATGTTATCGTAATCACAAAAAGCTAAAGTTAAAATATTGACAATACCAAAACTGAAGAAAATGATGAACACCTGGAATTCTAGAGTTTTTTCATAGAGAATGCCTTAAATTATGAAACTACTATATAACATGTCAACATCTTTTAATGTGAAACAAATACTCATGACCATTTCATTCCAATCCCTAATACTTGAAAGAAGAGTCTACAATGCACAGGAGGATATTATTAACGAGTGTTTACTTTAGTTTCCTTTTGTCATTATAGCAAGTAACTATAAGACAAATATTTTTCAGCCAAAGATTATGTAAACAAAATTTGAAATTTGTCTCTGTGTACCATGGAATACCACTTAGAAATTGGAGGAAATGGGGCTGGTGAGATGGCTCAGTGGGTAAAAGCACTGACTGCTCTTCCGAAGGCCGTGAGTTCAAATCCCAGCAAGCACAAGATGGCTCACAACCACCCATAATGAAATCCCATACCCTCTTCTGTGTACTCATTTAAAATAATAGATAAATCTTAAAAAAAAAAGAAATTGGAGGAAATATAAAATGTGTAGATAGTTCAATAAAAAGTGCCTGCCATGTGAGCATTTATCTAGATACAAAGTCAGGTTCGTGACATTCCTGCCATCCTAGTACAGAGATTGGCAGATCCCTTCAAATCACAGCACAGGAATGCTAGCAAACATAGTCAGTTGTAGGTTTTGTTAGATATTCTGTCTCAAACAAACAAACAAACACAAAAAGACAGGAGCAAATAACACAGCTGAATTTGACCACTGCCTTCCACACACTTGTGTGTGCGTGTACCTAATCAGGTACAAACATATAAACAAATGCACATAATACATCTATCAATAGGGAAAGGATTTTTGAAGAAACAAATTACCAAATCTAACTATATCTACAAGAATATATGAATTGTAGAGAAAATTTACTCAAGAGTTAAACTACATTTCAAATTACAGATAATCTTATTCTATGCGGATGAAAGAACTTAAATGTTGTGATTTCTGAAAAAGGCAAGGAAAGAAGAACAAAAAAACTACTTTTTAGGGTAATGTCCAGAACTTATTTCACAACTGGAACTTAATGTTCAAGTATGCTAAGATTATTAAAGCACTTTTCAATACTCTCTTAGATTTAGTTAGATTTTACAAATTAGTGAATAACTGAATTTTCCCAGTACCTCAAATGGCATGCTAGTAAAGGAATAACTCAACAGCTATGCTTTCTTCTCTAGTCTCCACTGTGACTCAGAACACTATGTGTAAACATTAAAGTCTATAATATCCAAGAATTGTTCCATGAATATAACATAATAAAATCCAAGCTAAGAGTTTTAAATACTAGGTTTAGTTTAAGACCTAACAACAGAATTTAATAGTTGTGAAATTCTGGACTACATATAGCCTTTCAAATTTTTTCTCTTTTCTTTTGAAAAATAGGGATTGATCATGAATAACCAACATTCAATTTCTATAATTATAAAGGACATATTACTGACTTAAAAAACACTAAATATACTATGTGTCATATAATAACTGGTCATTAACATTACTGAATGTCATAATGATGATAATTATATTTGAATAATTATACCTTAATTACATAGTAGTAAGTCAATATTATTAATTACATTGGAAATCTAATCATTATCATTGTCAAATAGTCAAGAGTGCAGGAGATTTGATGTCTAAATACATCTCAAATCACAGAATGACAGGAAAAAATTGAATTTCCTGTGTTACATAAGGACACCCAATTCTGAGACAGTGAGAGAAGTTTGAATCAGTCACAACTGGCATGTATTCCTCTTATGTGAATATGACCATCAGAGTCTGATCCCTTCAATTGTGATGGCAGTCCTGTCAGTAGATATCAGGGGTGACATATGATTCTGTCATTGGCATTGAATCAAGACTTTATTATCCTGATGGTAGACAGTAATGCTGAGGTTAGGCAGCAAGGAAAAAAAAAAAAACCTATGTAATGGACAGAGTAGGAAGTGGGACACAGAGTTGTTTACAGTTATGTTCTTTGTTGCTGTTTTTCTTTGTTTTGTTTTTTCAGTTTGCTTAACATACCTTGGCTTTATTTATCACAAGCAATAAGTAATGGTATTCTGCAAGAGATGTAGGATGGCCAGCATTAGAATTCATTTAATAGCTTCTGTGTTTAGATCTGGTTTTGACTGATAAAATAGTTGAATGGCTAATAAAACGTTTTCACATGTTCAACTTCCTAATATTATTAACATAAAGAATTAGTGTGAACGCAATATGGATCCAATATAGAGATCTGAGTGTTGATTAGCATTAATAACTTACATTAACAAAAGTCATGGATTTAGCTGAGTAGATGATATCTGGGAGGAGTCGGGGAGGATGAGAATATGCTGTAGGAAATTTTTTTCAATAAATGAAATCACAAAAGTGAATTTCTCTTTATGTTGTACACTTGTAAAGATTTGGATGCATAACGTAATACATGTCATATCGTGGTAAATAGTTTAATTATACCTAAATAGTTCTTTACCTCAGTTATGACTCAGTTTCATCCCTGTCCTAGCTTAGCTGTTACTGGTCTCTTCTATAGTGCTCACCTTTTATAAATTGTTGTCCAATTAAAATTTTAGTGTTTACTTCATGCTTGTGATTTGAAAGCTCACTATTCCTCCTCCTCCTCTTCTTTGTCTTCCTCTTCCCTCCCCCTCCCCCTTCACCTTCCTCTTCTTCTTCCTCCTCTTTCTTCTTTTGTGTATATATTATATGTATTTCGCTACATGCACATGAGTGTGCATGTAAACTTTCTGATGCCGGTTTATGTGGTAGCCTGGGCTCAGAATGTTTCTTCCTTCACTGTTTTTGGCTTTATCATCTAAGAGAAGGTTTATCACTAACCTGGAAGTCCACAGCTTTGCTAGGATGTCTGACTTGTGAATTCTCTAGATCATCAATCACTGTTCTCAAAATGTTGTGCAGTCATATACAGCCATAATTGCCCTTTAATGTAGGTCATGTTTACAAATTTTAACTCAGGTCTTCATGCTGGTCAACCAACTACTCTTCACTCACTGAGTCAAGTCCCCTACACCTGTTTTGCCACAAGAATTGCCAGATAATGATACCCCAGACAGGAGCTGGTATAGGTATCCTCTGAGAGGCTCTGCCAGAACCTGACTAAGACAGATGCAGATATTCACAGCCAACCATTGGACTGAGGAAGAGTTAAGGGAAGTACTGCAGGAACTGAAGGGGATTGCAACCCCCTGGGAGGAAAAGCAAAGAGCTTTTAACCTTCATGCAGGGGTCTCTCCATTTGGGAATGAAGACATCTAGTGGGCTTGCAGGCCCAGCTTTAATTGTCAGTTAGGGGAATTCTAGGGAGACATATGTGCCCTTTTCCTTGATTGGTTAGCTCTGTTTCTGGTAGTCTGATGAATTCTACAACCACTTAGGTCCGCAGACCTCACTGGAGGATTGTTTATTCTTTCTAGTTTCTATACTTACTCCAGGCCGGATGACAAGGTGTCCATGGATTGGTTGCCTACAGCTGTCGTTGGCTGATCACAGGTTCCTGAATCCTGGTTCTCATTTCTGGGAAACAGACTTAGGCCTAGTCTCCCAAACTGTTAATTTGTGGCCTGTCATGGTGTCAGCCTGACTCTAAACTTAGTTTCTTGACCCCATGTTTCTTATTTTTGATGATTAATGTTCCATTGTCTAGATATACCATGATTTATACATTGTCATATAGGCAGTTACATTACTGATAGATTATATTACTCTCAGGGAACATAATCTATCATGCCACAGATTAATTGATCACCAACACAGCTATAGTGTAACAGTTTGTTAACTGAGCCTGCTGGCTATAAAGTGACTGAGGGAGGAATCATGTACAATGTAGACTATTGAGGCAAGGGATGATTCCGTTCCCAGGCTATAGGAAACAGGCTGTTGTGAGATTTTGTCATACTCTTCAGAGTTGTTTTTGTAATTATTCATTCATGTTTTAAGAAGACTATTGACCACAAACAGCAGAAATACAGAGATTGAAATGCATAATTAGTAAAGACTAGTTCATTCTTCATCTTCATGTACATTTTTATGTGTATTGTTTTGTTGGAAATTTTCATATATGTATATAACATGTCTTGAATATATCTAGCCAATCAACTTTTCAAGTCCCATCCCACCTCCCCAACATGTCTCACTACTAACTTCATACCCTCTCATTATTTTTGCTTTTTAAATAACTCAAACAGCCTAATTAATGCCTGCCCTATATACATGGCTATGGGTTTGTCCCTTCAGGCACACGTAAGAAAAGTAATTTTCACTGAGCAAAAGATGCTCAGTTGGATGTTGTATCATAAAAGCCGCACGTTGATCCATGTTGGACTTTCTTTCAACTGGACTTATCTTCTCTGGGTCTTGCACTAGTAACATTGCTGTTGTGTAGTCATCTGTGAAACAACCATGGCATGTCCAGAGACAGTACTTAGCAACATTCTTTCTCACTTTCCCTCTCTTACCTTCTTTCAACCTTCCCTTCTTTAATATTCCTATTTGTAGCCTTTTCATATTAGTGTCCTTTTCTAACAGCAGTATATATAAATAGTACAAATACATAATTATTTTTGTATTGTAGGAAACATAAGTACAGTTCTTTGCCTCTTAAGGAACGTATTGATTAAAAGATAAGAAAAAAATCTAAAGGAGATTTTGTTCTGTGATAATATTATAGCCTCTAATTAGAGAGATGATTATCAAGCTCAATCAATACAGAAGTTAAAGGTTAGAGCACATGATACTCACATTGTTTTATATTTGTTGTAGATTCCATCAGTGGTTATCAAAATTTCATAATAAATGCATTCTAAAATATACAGAAATACACATTAAAGTTACCCAAGGGATTTGTAGAAGTACTGCATATTTCCAACCAGATTCTTAACCTCTGAGTGTTGAGCATGGAATTTGGATATTCAGAACTTGAAAATTGATCTTGTGTTTTAGGAGTCAAGTTTAGAAGCAAGTTTGGTGGCAAGTTAGCTGGCATATAAACAGATGCTTATGAAATGAACTGTTCAGAAATAAAAGCTGCTTCACCATATCAGTGAGAAAAATACGAATGCTACACCAGTATTTCAATATTTGATTGGAAACCATCAGCTAAGGAAGACCGAGATGAGATAAACTGGACTTTGTGTATACAGTATGGTCTGGTTTTTCATATTCTTCAGAGAGAATCTCATCGTTTTAAATTGCATTGAATGTTATGTCATTACTTCCAGAGAATATTGAATAAAATTATCATTTTCTAAGATTTCTTTATATCATTTCTTTAGGCTATAAATGATTTTATGCTCTGCTAGCAAAAATGCAAATATTATTTCCAGTGGAAATACACTTAAATTTCATGTCCATCATCCTAGGATCCATAAATCAATATGCATTGACAGTACATGTCACATTTTCTCTAAGGCAAATACTTTTAGGAAGGACATTCTACACCACATATGATTTCATTATGACAAACAACAGGCCCTTAGAGGAGCTTAAGTCATGAATGTGATAATATTAAGTCATAGAAGTAGGAAGTCAAGGGAAAAAAAGGAAAATCATTATTAAGTTTGAAAATTATATGAGAAAAAGTGTGAGTTGTTACAGAAATTCCTTAAAAGTTTAAGTGAGTGCCCTTGAATGTACTTTTTGAGAGCAAACTATTTTTGTCATTTGAATTACAAATGAACTTTTGACAAAATTGGACTGATGGAGGCAATTATTATCGTAGTCTCAAGGCTGATAAAAATGCTTAATCTCACACTAACTAGGGAACATACCAGCTGGTTAGTGCCACACACATTAGAATTTCCCTCCTATACTGAAATCCATATAGATGCAAATGTGAGGAATTCTGTTTTGGAGTCTCCTGGGTCCTATTATCTTTGTAATAGTAACAGATGTCTTCAAGAACTGTAAAATATTTTGAAGTAATTTTATAGAACCCATTATGTGTTGCCATGTATAAAACATACAGAAAAAACATTAATATTCACAAGGTCTCATTAATATCACTGCGTGATGGTTTTAAAATTCAAAAAAAATTACTTATGTGTGTGGGTGTCTTGCCTGCATATATTTCTTTACACCATATGTGTGCAATACCTTTGGAAACCAGAAGAGGGCATAGAATCCTCTGTGGTTAGAGTTAGCTGACAAGTGCTGGAAATTGAACCCATGTCCTTTGGAAGAGCAACCAGCACTCTTGGTCACTGAGCCATTTCTCCAGCCCAGTGAACTATGTTTAGCTGCTAGTTCTCAATAAAGTAGTTTAAATTAAAAAAAAAAAGTGCAGACTAACAACAGACAGCCTAGATAAGTTAGAATATTTCATTATCTCACTTGATCAAAAGTTCTTTAAAAAAAAAACACCCCTTATTTTATTTAGGATGCAGTTCCAATAATATTCACATAATATGCATCGATAGTCTACATGTGTGACTATGACAGTGTAGCTGACTTGTAAGAGTGAGAATCGATATTTTCTGTATTCACCAATAATTTCACCATGCGATGAAGCTGTGTTTCTCTTTGAAACAGAAATGTGGAATAGAGAGGCACAAAATGTGTAATATTAAACAATGTCCCACAATATCAGAAGAAAACGAATAAAACTCTGCATGTTGTCCCTCATGCACCAAGCCTATCCTATATTTATATGAACAGTGTAACATGTAGAAAAAAATAAAAGGTAAATGTTAGGTAATCTAAAGGAGTGAATATAGTAATCAATATTTTAGTCATGAGGCTATTAATTTGACTGTTTTTCTAGTTTCAACTACGTAATGACTTTTCATTTTTGTGGGTGGTGGATAAGTCCATAAAGGTATAAATGTAGTGTTTTTACATTTTAGCCAAGCTGGCTTTGTGATGTTCAGAAAAAATATCAAAAGAGTTAAAAGTTTCCAGCATTCGGCTCACAGTCATTCATTGAATTGAGTACACTGTCCCCAATGAAGGAGTTAGAGAAAGGTTCTATGGAGCTGAAGGGTTTGCAGCCCCTTAGGACGAACAACAATTACTAACTAGTACCCTCAGAGCTCCCAGGGACCCAACCACCAATCAAGGACTATACAGGGTGGGACCGAATGTTCTGGCAGCATGTGTATAGTAGAGGATCGTAAATTCGATCATCAATAGGAGGAAAGGACCTCCGCCTTGCGAAGGTTTTGTGCCCCAGTGTAGGGGAATGCCAGGGCCAATAAGTGGGAGAGGGTGAGGTGGCAAGCATGGGGAGGGGGGAGGCAAAAGGAGTTTGTTCTTGTTGTTTTTGTTTGTTTGTTTGTTTTTTGGAGGGGAACCTGGGAAAGGAAAAATTTACATGTAAATAAAGAAAATAATCTAATTTTAAAAAAAAAGAAAAAAAAAGAAAATTTAGCCCCATGGAGTATAATACTTTCTGATAAACTTTGAAAATAATATTTTTGAAAAATGTAGTAAATGTGGTAAACAAAAATCTGTCCTAAAAAAAAAAAAGTTTCCAGCATTCAAAAGCAAAACATATGCTTCTCTGTTTTTAAAAACTAATCCTGCAGACTGTATTCACTCACAAAGTTGGTAAATATTTCCAAAATTCACAGCAATTTAGTTAAATTTATTCCCCCAAGGAGGAACATAAAGTAAAATATATAAAAAGGCCTTGTGCCTAGCAACCATCAATACTCATGGAAGCCCAATCCCAGCCAGCTCTGCTGCAGGGCTGGGAACCTTGCCATGCAGTCCTTTGTGTAGCCATGCAGGTTTGGACATTACTACTAGTATCTTTACCTATCCCCAGATTTTGTGTAGCAAAATTTTTACTACACAAAATCTTACAAAATAATTTTTTCTGAAAAGTTATATATCACAAAATTCCAGTTGAACAGTATGTGGACAATGCAGTCAAGCAACCAGGAAACAGATTCCCTGGGTTTAAATCTCAGTATTTCGCATTAATATATCTTAGCAGCTTCTTCCTCCATAAACTGAAAAATAGTAATTGATACTGCACATAATATTTTTAAGATCAATTAGACATTTCATCTGGAGGTCTGATATATAATACTCGCTCTACAGAAGTGGCTCTTCTGGTAATTTTTATGTTTTCTCCGTGGCTATTTGAGCATTTCCTGGATTCACTGTTAAGACTCAAGAGTCATAAGATGAGTCTCCAGAATTTGATATGCTTGTGGAAATTTTAGAGTTTTTCAGGCAAGTGATTGACTATTTCTTGCAACTTTTCTGAGATTCAAGTGAGATAAGATTTTTCTCATTTTTTAATTTAAAAAATTAAATACTTTAGTCTTATTTTGCCTAAAATGTTCATCTATATTATGGATAAAGGATTTCACTGGTAAAGTCATCATATGGAATGGTGAAAAATAGATTTCATATATATTTTTCATCTTGTTGTTATTGACATTGCCTATTGAAATGTTGTTTCCTTTTATTTAGATACAATGCAGAGATACTGTTGTACTACTAAGTCTTGTAGTTTGTTCATTACCCTCAGAATAACAAACATACAGCTTGTTTAATAGTTTGATACTACTAGAGACTCTTATGGAGAATGTCCCATAAGAAGTGATGTTGTAACCTTCCTGGTAAGAAATTGCCAAGTGCTACGCAGCACTGATATAATTGGTGTAGCAATCCTATAAAGCCACAGCTCTTTCATTAGGCTATTTACTTTGCATAAGAAATTTAACTCTATGTGAAATAAATAAAAGTCACTATTTAAAAGTATCAATCCATTCTTTCTATTTCTTTTTTCTACAATGATATCAGGATTAAACCAAGTTCAAATGGCTTAAAAGTACAAACTGCAATAACTCTCAAATATTTGCATATTTGCTTGATGAAAAGCATTAGAGTCCCAATCTTCCTAATCTTTCATGTTCAGAATGGGTTAAAATATAGATATACTAAAGTATATATATGTATATATGCATATATATACTAAAGTATATATAAACCTTATATATACTTTATATATATATACCTTTATATATAAAGTATATATAAATCTTATATAAATTAAATACACACACATATATATATACTAAAGTATATATACACATACATATATACTAAAGTATATATATACATATACTAAAGTATATATATACATATATATATATATATACATATACACACACACACACACACACACACACACACACACACAAAAGATCAGGCATATAAAAATATATTCCTATACCATACTGGGAAAACATGCTGCTTTTGTATTACAGTGATGAGGACTAAACCCCAGGCCTGTTGCCTGACTGGGAATTGTACTACTACTAAACTAAAGCCCCAGGCTCTTGTTTTATTGATATTTTTGTATTTTAAAGTTTCTTTTCCTTGAGCTGTGGGTTTTGTTTTGTTTTGTTATAAATGCTTTCTACAGAGAATTAGTAGTTATTCTCTATCAGAGGACCAGGTTTTGATGACTACAGTGCAGTTTAATCTTCTAAGCCACTTACTGACATTTTAGGAGAAGAAATGTTACACAGAATGTCATCATTTTAATGCTCTTGATCTATTTGCTTATTTATCTTGAGACAAGACATCTGTATGTTATCCAAATTATTTTCACATGCCTAAATTGAAATGTTCTTCCTGTTTCAACTTCCTTGAGTGGCATTACTAAAGGTACATGCCTCTACACTAGTTAAAAAGTAAACTAGTTTACTTTTTGGTTTCATTGAGTTTATTTAATACATCCCTCATTTTTCTGTAACACTAATATGGAAAGCAAACAAACATAAGTCTACAGGTTGTCAGGCAGCATATTGTCTTACTAGGCATTATCATGTTAATAAGCAAAGCCATTTCTAACTATGAGTCTTGTATAAGGGTATTATGGCTAAAGAAAGGGTTGAATTAATTGATGCCAAAATAGAAATAAACAGCACAGTTTCTGGCTAATCAACATGGTTTTAAAGATTTCTTTTAATTATATTTAGTCATATGCCTGTGTGTGGATGTCTGTGCATGTGGTCGTCCACAAAGGCCAGAGTGGAAGAGGCTTGGTGGTAGAGTTACAGGTAATTGTTAACCATCAGAGTTGTGTGCTGAGCATCAAACTCATGTCCTCAGCAAAATCAGTATGTTCTTTTAACCACCTAATCATCTTTCCAGCCCCCCAGTGTGGTCTGATATATAATGATACTTTGGTCCTTTGAGAAGAGAGAATAAACTTAACTAAATTGCTGTGAATTTTGGAAATATTAACCAACTTTGTGAGTGAATACAGTCTGCAGGACTAGCTTTTAAAAACAGAGAAGCATATTTTGCTTTTGAATGCTGGAAACTTTTAACTCTTTTGATATTTTTCTGAACATCACAAAACCAGCTTGGCTAAAATGTAAAATTACTACATTTAAACTATGTTCTTCACAGGCTTCAGTCTGATTAACCTGTGCATATTTTTTTCTCCAAAATTGTCTAACAGCAGTAAATGTATAAATGCTATATATGTCCAGTTTCTACCAGTCTGGTAAATCTTTTGTGATGAGGAACAATTAACTGACATTACCTCTTAATTTATGGTGTATAAATTGTCTTGTAAACAAAATAGAAAATTGCTTAATGATTTTTGAAAATTTAGGCTTTTAAAACTCAGAGGTTTTTGTATCAGAGCTCTCCTGCTTCACAATAATTGCACGTAGACTTTAAAATGTGATTAAGTGCTTGTCAGGGACCAGACACAGCTCTTATTGTTCTTTCAAAGATTAAAAAAATATAAATGATTTCACATCAGATAAATATTACTAAATTACATTGTACCAAAACAAAACAAAAGCTAGAAACTCACATGCTGGCTAAACATCAGTAAACTATTCAGCATTCGTAAGTGGTAACTTAAAGCCACACTAGAGAATACTATGAATTTTTCTTTTTTTTTCATTTCTCTTTTATTTTTAAATATTTTTATTTATTTAATAATATATTTCATATTTTTTCTTATTATTTATTCCTCTCTCACACAATACAACCGCAACTGCATTTTCCCCTCCTTCCACTTCTCCCAGCCCGCACACCACCTCCCTCTCTCCCAGATGCACTGCTCCTCCATTTCCCTTCAGAAAAGAGCAGGCCTGTCATAGATATCAACTGGATATTGCATAGTAAGATACAAAAAAATATAAGTATAAGCTCTTATATCAAGGCTCGATAAGGCAACTCAGAAGGAGGAAAAGGATTCCAAGAGCAGTCAAAGAAGTCAGAGAAATTCTTCTCCATTCCCACTGCTAAGAGTCCCACAAAACATTAAGCTACACAACCATAACATATATGCAGAGCCCCTACTGTAGACCCATGACTCCTGTTCCATGACTGCTGATTCCAGTCTCTGTGAACCCTGGTGTGCCCTGCTTAGTTGACTCTGTGGGCCAAATTCTGCTGGTGTCCTCTACCCTTGTGCCTAATCCAATCCTTCCTCCTGCTTCTATGGGATTACTGGAGCTCTCATAGTGTTTGGATGTGGGTCTGTACATCTGTTCCCATCAACTGTGAGAGGAAAATCTCTTTGATGACCACTGGGCAAGGCATATAACAATGGGTATCATCAAAAATAAATAAAATAAAATACTTCAATTGATTAGTGCTAGAATTTGTTTTTCTTTCTTAGAATCTTTTTTCCTTTGACTCTCTCCTTTGTTTTCTTTTCTTTTTGTTGTTGTTGCTTCAAGATTGTATTTCTTTGTGTAGTTATGACTAGCCTGGAATTAGCTCTGTAGTCCAGGCTGGCCTTAAATCCACAGAAATCTACCTGCCTTTGTCTCCTGCGTGCTGAATTAAAGTCATGCACAACCACCACTCACCTGTTTTCCATTTTTTTCTTTTTTTTTTTTTTAATTAGAATTGGGATACTTTGCTAAAGAGTAAAATAATTTTTATTTTAAGGTAGTTTTGAGGCAGTAATGTTGGGACAGCTTACAGGAGATAACAGTTGTGTGAATAATTGAATTATCTAAAGGAGTTAGGTAGGTCAATGTTTGGAAGAAGGTCTAGCCACCCAGTCACTATCTTTCTATCAATCTCAGTAATTATGTCTTGTGATTTACTATTTTAGTAATAATGATACAAATTATGGTCAACTACTTTAAGGAATTACCAAGTCTTTCATGAAATTCTAAATATGAGAATTCTAAGTATGAGAACTCTAAATAGAAAAAAAGGAATGTTAACAGTCAATGCATGTGTGAAGAAGTTCAGAAAATATAATTACAATGAACTTTGGGGATGAGGTGATGTCTCACTCAGTTTTTGGATTCCCAGGAACATGTAAAAGGTGGGACATTATCATCCAGTAGTAATGTGGCAGAGACAGGAAGGTCCTGGAGTTCAATGGGTCTGCAAAACTGGCTGAGCCCATGAGACCAAGATTTATTCATGGAATCTTTCTTTTAAAAAGAGATATAAGGTAGAAATTAAACAAGAAAGAGAGCCACCACCAACCCTAGCCTTTACTGCTATACACATGCATGTGTAACCATATGCATGCATGCATGCATGCTCACACTGACAAGAACACATGTGTACAATACACATACACACACACACACACACACACACACACACACACACACAGAGAGAGAGAGAGAGAGAGAGAGAGAGAGAGAGAGAGAGAGAGAGAGGAATCATCATAAACTATTAAATTTAAAGATACTTGAGTAAGATACTCTTGTATTCACCATAATGGGAGAAAGAAGAGTAAAAGCATCCTACGTGAAGCAATAGAATAAACTGTGTTGGAAGACCTGGTTATTAAGACAATAGTTCACTGTGGGATAAGCTCTTTGAGCTCAAGGTAAAATGGAAGACTCCTTTCTCCGAAGGGCTTGCTCTATTCTTCATCATGTTTGGACAGTGTCTCTAAGTACTGGTTCCTGATCTTGTCTAGAGGATGAACCTGCACAAAGCTTTCTGTAGTGTTGCATAATCCAGCACAAAAATCCTGATCAGCCCTTCCCACCATAAGATAATTAGGAACTGTGTTATGACCAATCAGTCCTTCTTGCCTGTATCCAGAAAATTAATGATGGAAAAAAAAAAAATATAGAAAAAAATCTCTGAGAAAAGTCACATAGCCTATGGCCAGAATACAGGATCAACTCACTCTCTCTGGCAAGTTGTAATTTTTCTTCATGTAAATGAAGTATTCCCAATAACGTATAGTCACCCTGGAAATCCCTCCTCACTGTCTAAGATGTATGGAACCCTTGTGCATATCAAATAAAGATGAGCTATCTCACTGATGCTGATCCCAGAAGTCCAATCATTAGTACTCAGGCCTTCAGAAGTATACCATACCCCCCACTTCTGCTTCCTGTTTCCATCTATTCTCTGGCAAGTAGACCCAGAGAAGAATCGAGGGCTATAGAACTGCCTTTGTCCCTCACTAGTTTAAGACAAAAGATCTCCAAATAGTGTCATCAAAATCATGTAAACTAATATTCTCCCCAGGTTGTGACTTTTAAACCAAATATGTTTTCAGGAATCAATAATTTTAAAATTAAATTGCTAAAACTACTTTTGGTGTATTTACCCTGTTGTTTTACATTGCTGTAACTTTGTACTTGAGCTTTTTGAAGTCCAAATTTTTTCTTTAAAATTTCTTTTTTTTGTTGTTACTAGCATGCAGAAATAGATTTTAGAAAAATCTTAAACCAATAAAGTCACTATTATTATTAAAAAGCCTGATAATAACTAATGACTCTCCTCCTCCTTGTTTATCTTATACATTAAAATAAACACTTGGTCGAATTATGAAATATAACATATATCCATATTGTTCATACTGTCACATGAATTTCAGTCATGTAAAGTATTAAATTAATTTCTTGCATATTTTACACACAGCTTAAATATTATGTATACATTAAGTTAGTTTTTTTGAGCATCTTAAAGAAGTATGATTTTTTATATACCCTAGGAAATACATGTAAAGACTTAATGTGAGATACACAATTTAATAAGTAGTCATTTATTCAAAAGCATATACTTTTATACATGGAAGACATATAAAATATGTATATCTCATATTTCTGTGACTAATTATGAAAAAGAATGTGTTATTGGAGATCCAGACAAGATATGGAAGGAGCTCAGGATGCTTCAAGAGGAAAGTGTGTACTTAAAGTCTTAAAGGATGATTACCCTCCTCAGAGTGTAAAAGGGGACTTCATCTTCGATAAGTTATTTTTAACTGTGTATGAACACTGGAAGGAAATGTAATGATCACAGATTTTTGCAGTTGTACAGATACCCGTAACTAAAAGTTATTTCATTTTTACTATACAAATGCAGAGATTTAAAAAGGAAAAGAACGTGTACGTCTTTTGTACCCAATCGTATACCTAGCATGCTTTAGAGTCCAATGAAAGTTC
This sequence comes from Montemys delectorum, assembly GCA_019843815.1. Taxonomy (NCBI): domain Eukaryota; kingdom Metazoa; phylum Chordata; class Mammalia; order Rodentia; family Muridae; genus Montemys; species Montemys delectorum. The sequence goes on from JADRCD010215621.1 coordinate 33,311, forward strand.
GATTGACTAGTGAATTACTAATTATAAGATAAGTGAGTTCATTAGTCTGTACATAGAACACATTATCCCATAGCTACTTGCATTCCTCTTAGCTTTATCACATTAATGTAGAGTTTCCTATTTATGCTTTCTTCTATAAAATACTTCAGAAAGAAAAACTTCCATTGTCAAATCCAGAAAAATGTTTTCAAATTTATTCAAAGTTGTTAGGGTAAGAGAACTTGCGATCAGCAATCCTTAAGTGCCTTTTTCTAATCTCACTGAGCCCTTCACCACAGAAATCTAGATAGAGTAATGCTTTAGGAATGATCATGGTAGCCAGGAGAGCATAAAGAAGTACTGGCTTATTGTGGAAACATCAACAACATGGGCTGTCACAGCCTCTTGTTCGTGAAGTTATGAACAGAACAATTGCTATAGAAACTGTGTTCTGTGCCTATTTATGATATATATTGTGACCAGCTTAGAGAAAGTTTGTCTATGAGTTTAGAAAGAAAAGGCCATTAAGATATTACCAAAATCATTTGAATCACTGAAGGAAGATACATTTTAAGTTGGTTTAAACAAAATTTAATCAGTTGGTGTCATGAGTCATAATGGGACAAGATAATAACTAGCAGGTGATCATCCTGAAATGGTCTGCTTCAGATTATTATATAATCTGTGACAGGTGCACCCTTATTAAGCAAAGTTGTAAGTGATTCATTTTAGGAAAGATTCCTGCTGTTAATATGCTTTTCCTGTTATTATTAAACATATATAACAATCACTAAGTTGCTATGCCCATTTGTTTACTCCAGTAAAATCTGTAATATCGGGGGTAAAAGCCTGATTAAGGATAAGAGGCATTATGATCCCAAAGGGGATGTTTGTGCCTCCTGGGTATTCAGACAGTCACTGGCATCTCCTAACTCAGACGTGTTCCAGATTAGTCTTTCCAATCGTCAACACGCCCTCTTATTTAGGCATAAAAAGTACCCCAAGAAATGATTCATAAATGGCTAAGATTGGGCATTGTTTCCTGGTCAGCACAATGTTCCAAAATGTCCTAATTTAATTCCAAGCTGTCCTTAGCTTGGAATTTCTCTCAAGGAATCTTCCTTATCAGACATGTTGTCCTCAGAGTTAGCAACAGAGGTCCAGCATATTTCTTAGGGCAGTCTCACAGAACACAGAACTGTTTTACATACTAAAGAGTAATCGAAGGGCTTCCCTCACTTAAAGACATTAGGTAGACCTGTTAGATCAGAACTTCCTGGTGCTTGCCTCCAGCAAGACCCAGAGAATTAGCAGGAACTGCTAGATTGGAACCTCCTGGGGCTTGCCCCCAGCAGAACCAGAGAATTAGCATAGGAATACCAAAATAGCCCCAGCAGGGAGGGCACCACTGGTCTTCTGCCTGCTTCACACCTGGATACCTGATCCTACCAACCTTGATGTGGAGGTCACTTGCCTATGTGACTTCAGTCTTGCACTCTGATCCTATTGACCTTGTTGTAACCCTCACCTGCCTACATGACTCTTGTCATCTGCCCTGCTTGCTGTATGCTATTTAAGCCTGAATTTTACCTTGTACAAATACATTCAGATTCAGCTCACTCTTGTGTCGACTCTGTCTGTCATCCGCTGACTTGTTGCCCACCTGACCAGAACTCTCATCCCCCCACGGAAATCGGGGTCCTTGTAACAAACCCGGTCCGTGGCACTAAGTAAGTACCCCTTTGGAGTAGATCTCTGAAGATCCACAAAGATGTACTGTCTTGTAGTGTTGCTATATAGACATACTGATGATTTAAGTTTTAACAATGTTCCTATAAGAATTCCTAAAATTATATCTGTGATAATTAAGCTCTTTTATAGTAAAACTGCTATTAGTCCTTTTCTGATAATGAAAACTGCAATGAGAACTCTACCAGTCTCCCATGTGTCACCAGTTAATTGCTCCTAGATAGTAACCAGACTTTCTCCTACTCAGAGCACATTCCAAGAGGTTGTAAGACAATTAATCAAAGGTCATAAAAAGGCAACAAATGATTTATTATAGGTGCTAGGACAGAAGATAAGATATTGACTGGGTTTATCTATATAAAACTTCACTAATAACTTAGTTATAATTTTAATCCTTTAGTGATCCTGTGGATCTAAGACAGATGATGGATTTTTAGCTAGATAATTACTTCTAATGGATATGCATGTAAACATTCTTTATTGTAAACTTCTAGTTCAATTTATGATTTGATTTTTTGTGTGAACTTTTGATGAATTTTTTAACATGTGATCATGTATTCTGAAAGATGTTTTAGGGCTGAGGACAAAGAGAGGAGGCAGAACTGAGGGACTGAGGTGAGAGGAACTCAGGTGAGAGGAACTGAGCTGAGAAGAATTGAGCTTGAGAGGGAACTGAGCTGAGGAAAAGTTTTTAGACAGAATCCTTTTTAGACAGAACTGAACTCAAGAAGAACTTAGAAGTATAGGTATAGCTTTCAGAGAAAAGACATTGAGAGTATGAGCATTATTGTGACATTAGAACAGGAGAAGAGATTAAGATTAGAAGGAGAATGCAGAGTGGAATAACTTAGAAACTATAGGTAACATAAAATACTAAGAGAGCAATGTACGTACTGCAGAGGGAAAGAGGAAATAAGAAGACACTGCAGAGAAGAGAAGGCTCAGGCAGGCTTCTCCTTACCATGGAACCTGTTTTGCCTCATGGTAAGGATAAGACAGGCTTAGTCTTATTAAAAGAAATATCGCTTTTTTCTTGGAAACATGGGTTAAATTCATTTAGCATTAAAAGGGTAGAAGCCTTTTTTTTCTCTATGCAACAAAGGTTGGAGCTCATTTTTCATCCAGAATGAGTGAGTTCTTTCTGCACCGGTGCTTGGTCTTTTGCTCCATATGCATATGTAATTATGGATGTGTGTGTAAGTATGTAATTGTGAGAATGCATGCAAGCTGGGACGAACTGGGTTTAAATGGATATGTATAAATGAGCATATATGAATCAGTATATGAATTTATGAGAGATTATACATAATCGCTTATGTAAAAGTTTTTCCTTCTTCGAGTGTTATTCTCTTCTCCTGGTTCAACTGAAGTTTATTGCTGCAAACTTCCTCCTAGCCCAACAAGCAAGAGGCATCTGGACAATAGGGAAAAGGCTCTAGCAATTTTTTTTATTAGATATTTTCTTTATTTACAATTCAAATTTAATCCCCTTTCCTTATTTCCCCTCTGAAAACCCCCTTATCCCATCCCCCTGCTCACTAACCCACCCACTCTCTCTTCCTGTCCTAGCATTATCCTACACTGGAGCATTGAGCCTTCACAATACCAAGGGCCTCTCCTCTCCTTGATGTCCCCTGAAGCAATTCTCTGCTACATATGCAGTTGGAGCCATGGGTCCCTCCATGTGTACTCTTTAGTTGGTGGTTTAGTCCCTGGGAGCTCTGGGGTTTCTGGTTGGTTCATATTGTTGTTCCTCCTATGGGCATGCAAACCCCTTCAGCTCCTTGCATCCTTTCTCTAGCTTCCCCTTTTGGAGACCCTGTGCTCAGTCCAATAGATGGTTGTGAGCATCCACTTCTGTAATTGTCAGGTACTTGGCAAAGCCTCTCAGGAGACAGCTATAGCAGATTCCTGTCAGCAGGCACTTGTTGGCATCCACAATAGTGTCCAGGTTTGGTGACTGTGTATGGGATGGATCCCTAGGTGGGACAGTCACTCTAGCAATTAACCCCTTACTTAATCACCTGCAGTTTTAAGATGGGGTGCTAAGTGCCTGAGACTGCAGTCTTGGGCCTCACAGTGAAAAGGAGTAACTAAAGCTTAGGACCTGTGCTGGCCAGGTAGGAGAATTATAAGTCTGAAAATCCAGCACAAGCTTGCCCACATAGGCCTGGGAATGAGCAAGCAAGCTGTTGAACATTCTGGGAACTAGCAGGCCAAGAAGAGATAGATAGAACATGTCTGGGTGGACTCAGGCAAGCAGGGACCTGTCTGGGCAAGATGACCCAAGTGAATGATGAGGTATGGTTGGAGGCCAGCCAGATGCCCTGCTGCCTCAATACCACCCTTAGTAATTTCCCTATGCTCTAATCTGCACGTATTCTAGCTGGATTTGAATTAACCAATTATGTATTGCTATGCTAATTCCTTTGTTCCCCTAGACCTCCTTCCTATAAAAACTCCTAACCCCTGAGCCTCGGGGTGGATCCCTCTGTCTTCTGCGTGAGATATGGGTCCACCCGGAGCTCCGATATTAAAACTACCTCGTGTGTTTACATCAAGATGGTCTCTCGTGTTTCCTTGGGTGCACATTCTCCTGGGACTTGAGCAAGGTTCTCCGGGGGTCTTTCAACAGGAACACAGAAGGAGGTCAACTACAGTAGCAAAGTAACTTAGACTTAGATAAGTAAACTTTTTATTATTATACAGCAACCCTAAATATCTTTTAAGACAAAGTCTTATCCCCGAGTTTCCTAAGACCAAGTTTTACCCTCTGCCGACGCTCTTTCCCTTCTGCTGCCTCAAGAAAACCGACAAGAAAGAAGAACCCCACGCCGGGGCTGGTCCCCGGCAAGTTGGAATAAGAAATATATCTCTTTTTTTGTAGCCACATTGGAATCACATATTAACAAAAGAATAACTGTGCCAGACATCTATATGGAAGTCCTCTGAGTACTCAGTGTGCTCAGGTACTGGCTGTGTGGTCTACCCCCTCTCTGGCACTTCAGACTCACCTTGTAGCTGGTGGTTTACACATTCTACATTACTTCTTTCTATATTTAAAACTGCTTTCATCATGCAATCCAAACCGCCCTCAACCTTTCTAGGGTCTCCTCATATCCTGCTTCAAATTATGAGCATCCTATTTGCCTATATTTTTCTTCTTCCTATACTTTGCAAACTTTTGCTTTAGCATTAATTTAAATGACTCACTTGTTTGATACTATACTAATGTGCGACTTTGATCACAGCTATCATAACATTCCTCTTAACCTCAGCCCTTTGATAGTACTGCAGGCTCAACTAGAATTTTAGTCATTATCACTATACATCAACTCACAAAAGGCCCTTTGCGACTGACTCACTCTCTATTCAAAATATTGAACTCAAGTATGTTCTATTCAAATCAAAAAGTTCATTGGCTCTACAATTCAGATTCCAGCCAGAGAAAAGTGACATTGAATCGTCTGCTCAGTTCCCAGGTGTTGAGGTGGAACATTAAGACAGTGAGGTAAGCTACAGGAATCAAAGTTTTATTCACTGGCCATGACAATCTAGCACAACCTAATAACAAAGGTGACAGCTTTCCTGTACTCTGTTTGCCTCCACGATCTGCTGGTGGGCATGGGTCAGAGTGGTTTTGCCTTGAAAGACTTTGAACAAATGTTCTTGTCTGTGGCTGTGGACCAGAATAAAAATGGAGAGATTCTGCATCAAAGTATCAATAATTATTACAGGCAAGGTCACAACTGCCCGGCAGGTACTTGGGCAGGATTCCAGAAATGTGAGCCACCCAGGCAGACCTAGCAGATGTAAGTCCTCATTGCCACTCTCCCTCTAGAAAAGCCGCAGTGCCCTGATGCTTCATCATGTCAGCCACTGGGACAGGTCCCACACAGAGCCTTGCCTGGAAAGGACTTGTAATAGAGGCAAAGCCTGGCAAATGTCAGGATTTTAGTTGTATTCCATGAACATGCAAGACAGATGCCCCACCATTGAGCTAAGCTTTTTAATCAAACAGCTAATTTAAATACCTAAATTTTTGGAAAATAGTTTCCAAAAAGTGTTGGAAACCGTCCATTCCTGAGCTCCAGTACATAGTTTTCAGACTGAAGGAGATTAAACAATGTTGTACATTGTTCTGCTGTTGTGGCGCATGATCTCAATCATTGCTTTATGTTACAACATGAATGATTAGCTCTACATTCTGGAATGGGTTTAAAAAAAAAACAAACACTTGAAGAGTGAAAATCCTGTGTAAAAGTTGGATTTTATTCACCTTGGATAGTTCAAAACTTGTAAACTTCCTTAGAGCTAAAAATAAAATAAAATAAAATAAAATAAATTAAAAATTGTAATTTCCTCATCTAAGTACAGTATGGATTTTGTAACCCTCTACTTTGGCTTTTTTCTTTAACTTTGAGGAAGTTCAAACTTAAATCTCAAAGTTTGTTCTAATAAAAACACCCTGTGGTTCATATAAGTACTTTTAAATCCTATGAAAGTACTTTTCCAGTTATTAATTTTCCCTGGTAAAAGCTTATTATTTATTAATCATGCTTTCTATTTTATTATGTGTATCTTTGGAACTTCAAATATTATATAGAAAAAGGTGAGATAAGCATCTTTTTAAAAAATTAAAATAAAAAGTTTTAGCTCATTCAGAAAAACTTTTAACAGCATAGCCCTGCTTTATCTAAAATGTAAGCAATAAATTAAGTGGGCCCTAAAGCTTTGGTTGGTATATAGGGGTTGTATAAAAGAATGTATTGAATCTTTAATTTTTTTACCAAAAAAGTAATGATCATATGCAATTACTTTTATTATTTAAAAAATATAACAAGTAATTATTTTGTTTTAACAAATAATGAAGTGGGTATTTAAAACCAGTGGGACATTTAAAAATTCTTATTATTTTAATTAGTTTTTTATGTGTCTATGGAAAAATCCATTCCTTTTTAATAGTATACAAACAAGACTTGCCTGCATTCCATACCCAGGGTCACCCTGAAGATAGACTTGAGGTAGCTGCTTCTCATTGACCTGGAACATGTGACTATGGAGTTGGTATTCAGGGTTTCCTTTGTTGGAAAGGGAAAAAAGCAAGTCTCACTTTGACACTTAAAGGTCTAATGTTTTGTAAATCTTGTATCTAGTATTATAATAAATTTACCAACATTAGAGTATTTATTGTTTCGCAATTGATGTTCTGTGATCCTTAGTCATTTTTCTTGTGAAGCTACTTAAGTTACATCTTTCTGTGCTCACCTGATATTTACTACAGAGACTATGTAATTTTTGAGACTATGTAATTTTTCCTTTTATTGAAAGTGATTGTTTTTTCATATATCCTAATTACACCACACCCCTGCCCCTAACTTCTTCCAGATTCTCATCTCCATTGCTATTTGGATGTATTCCCTGTTTGTATCTCATTAGAAAAGAACAGCTTTCTATGGGATAATAAACAAAACCAAATAAAATATAACAAGATAAAATAAAGACTATCACATAGACAAGATAAATCAACAGAAGGAAAAGCCCTCAAGAGAGGACACAAGAGTCAGAGATTGACTCATTTGCACACTCACTAATCCTGTAGAAATACTAAATTGGAAGCCTTAATACATATATAGATGAAGTGCAGAGCAATGTTGGCCCTCTGTATGCTGCCCCAGCCTCTGTAAGTTCAGATGTACTTTGTTTTCTTCATGTTCTGCATCCCCTTTGGGTCTTATACACTTTCTGCCTCCTGTTTTCGAGGGTTCTGTCAGGCCTAAGAGGAGTGATGTAGGGGGAGATCCCATTTAATGGTTAATGTTCCTAGTTCTCTCTCTCTCTCTCTCTCTCTCTCTCTCTCTCTCTCTCTCTCTCTCTCTCTCTGTCAGACCAATAGTATTAGGTTTTGTATTAGGTCCCTGGCCTATCTAGCATCTGTGTCTTGGTCTCTCATTGTCAGATATGAGTTCCAACTTATAGAGTAGGCTTAAATGATGTCAGATATTAGTTAATTACTACGACAAACTTTGTGCTACTATTGCTTTAGCATGTTGTCTACCTTTGTCGATCAAAAGCTTTGTCGCTGGTTTGGTGTTTCTGTTTCTCTCTTGGTAGCATACAGAGTACCTCCTTATACCAAACACACACAGGAAAAGATAGTGGAAAAGGTTCTGCATAGGTGCAAGCCTGGCATCTTCATGCTCAAAGTGTTGTTTTCAGCAATTAAGCCTTGCCATCAATTTGGGAAGAGCAATCTATTGTCTTGGCAACAGCCTAGGTTATTTGGGAATTCCCATGGGAAAGCTTTGACCAACAATTCAAAAAGATGTTACTTAGTCCCTATTTGGAAGCTTCATTTTGTGACAAGAGAAAGCCTGTTGGAACTTTGTCTCCTCCATTATAGGTCAATTTTATTTATATAGTTGTATGTTTGTATACACATATGTATGTATGTATGTACATGTGTATGTTTCTCTCTATATAACATATATACATATATATTCATTCAAGTGTATATATACATGTTATTCTTTATTATGCATACATATAGTTACTATTAATAATAAAAATGCAGCAAAATGACACTATTTCTTGTCTGCTTCAAACATACTAGATATCTAATTGTCTGTGCAATCCATTTGCGTGATTGCAGATGAAGTGCTACTTTTTGCTAACATTTATTTGAAATTCTAGGTGACATATTTCTGAATAAAAATAAAGTTTCAGATATATTATAAAGAAAAACATCATTGTACAGATGATGTATGCTTATGTGCACTATTTTATATGCAAATGACAATTTTAAAATGAAAATTCTAAACTGTTATAATTTAGAAATTTATACAAAAGAGAATAACTGAAATGTAGCAATATATTCAATGCATCACGACTCAGGTTTCCTAAAACACACTTCAAACATGTAGAAAGATGAAGCTTAGAAGAATATTTAAAAATCTCATAAATACTAAATCAAGATATAAACAAAATCCTTATAAAATCGAAAATAAAATTCATGAAATATTGTTATATGAATTTAAGAAAACTGAAACAATTGTTAAAATTAGCAAGAAATATCAAATTTATATACATTTCATATCAGTCAAAATTAGTATATTGAATAGACAAAATTTTAATCATAAACCCATCTTACTTCATGATATTTGTTAAGATTATTTTGAAATTTATATTAGATAGTTAAATTTAAGAATCTCTAGTAATTAATGATGAACTTGTAAGAATAATTCCCCTTCTTCTGTAAAGATTAAAAACACATGTCATAAGCAGTGTATAGTAACATTACTTTCTAAAATTAAAAAAAGGAAAAATATAGTGTTAAAATTAAGGATAATTTTACTTCCAAAGACCACTTAAGTAGTAGCCAATGAAAATGCATACTCTTTAGATTATCATGTAATCATTAAGCTACATAAAATGTTATAACATTATACAAGTGATAGTCCGTGCAAATACCCTACAGTGGAATAGTAAATGCATAAACTGAAGTGGTTATATAATTACATAAGCTAATGAACTGGAGTGCTCCTTACCAATGAATGAATCTTAGAAGTACAAAGTGGAAAATAAGTGTCCCTCAACAGATCACCCCAGGTAAATTTACCTTTGTTATATATTCACAGAAAGTAAATGTATGTCAGTTCATCTGCACTCACTTTTTTTGTGAAATAGCTATGTTTTAATTAAATAAGTTTGAAAATGAGAAACTAGGACACAGAGTATGGAAATACTTTGGGAGCAGTCATAACATGGCATGGGAGGGAAGACATACTATAATAGTTGTTATGTCAAGGTTTTAGCCATTTGATAGAGTGAAGGTTTCATGGGTCATTCTACTTTATTATGAAGAATAATGGAAGGAAAGAAAACAGGAAAAAGAGAGTAAAGGCCAGAAATAAACAAAAAAGGAAGGCAAGAAAGAAGGAAGGAAGCAAGAGAGGAAAAGTGGAAGGAAGGAGAAAAGGAAGGAAGGAAGAAAAAGGGGAAGGAAGAAGGGAAGGAAGGAAAGGAGGAAAATAGGAAGGAAGGAAAGGTAAATGATTGATATATACCATCTGTCTTACTCTAGTTCTCTTTACCTGATTTTAATAGTAATGAAGATCCCTGCAAGTTTAAGCAGATATATCCTGGTGAGCAGTTTCATTTGAAACTCAGATTTTTCAGAGAAATGGAGATAATTCTTCTCACTCATTAAATGGGATATTTAATATATTTTTATGCAATAAATCAAATACTATGCTAAGTGATGAGTATGACTTTGTTCTCCTGAATAATATTTTCATGCAGTCAATAGCCTAGATATTGGGAAATAGATGGCTAATATCCAAAATATATAAATAATTCAGGAAGGTAAGCCTCAAAAAAACCAAAGAACCAAATAAAAAAAATGGAATATAGAACTTGTTGGGTTAAATTTCCAACCAAAATATGCCCTGGCAATTAAAACACAACTCTGTAGAGAGCTGCGGTGAGCGGTGACAGCATTCACCATTACAAGATGGCACTGGCATCCGGTGCTCTCCCAAGTTTACAGGTGAACTGCGCATGTGCAAGTGGTGAATGCGCGCCAAATCACGGCCCATCCCGGGGCGTAATATGCGTTCCTGAGCAAGCAGCCAATCAGAAATGAACACACCGCTCCAGGGTGTATATAAGCAGTGCCTTTTCGGGGCCCTGGGTCTTCCTCTTCACATCACAATAAATGCTTGTTGCAGGAGGATCCTGGTGTCCACGTGCATTCTTGCTGGCAAGACGATTGCGCGGGTCACACAACTCAATTAACATGAATACAAGCTGTGCACCTAGATTCGGCAAATCTACCACTACACTACCATCTTCCCCATCTATGAGATCCCATATAACTTGGGGTTTCTCCAGGCTATGTGCTTCTGCTCCACTTTCCTTCCATATCTTCCTCTGACGTCCTCCTCTCTCTCTCTTTCACCACCTTTAGGTCTACCTCCTCTTCCTTTTCTGACCAATCACTGGCTCAAGCCTTTATTTTATCAATTAAAGTGGTAAAAAGGTTTACAGGAAATCACCTGAGTGCTGACTAGTTCCTTGTTTGCAGGCCCTCACAGGAAAACAGAATTAACATCAAATACAATTAACCTCAGGGCTATCTGCAACACTTCCCTCTTTCCATCCAATTAAAAGACTATTTTATCTCAGATATATTGAACACAACTATTACTATTTTGTAATTTATAATGTACAAGAAACCTAACCCCCAGTCCATCATCTTTGTTAATTAAATAGAACCTCTGTCATCTATTCTATCTTAAAAGACTTATAATTATACACCTTACTCAAATCCTGGCTTTAGATTGTAAGCCATCTGAAAACCATCCTCTCAAATTTGTTTCTCTCAAGTAAAAAGCCTGGGTTGGCTAGGAGACTATGTTGTTTTTCATCCCCATCAGAAATGTAAGAACAGCTGATATTAACTAAAAATGTATAGGAAACAACACAGCTTCCAAAACTTAGCCAATTAATAGAGACCACTGACCACCGGGGCAGTCCCTTACTTCAACACATTGGAGAGTTGGTCTTCAGCCTACTGGTCAGGGTCATCTGACAGACTTAGAGAAACAGGAAGATTAAGGACTAGCCTACTCTGTCTCAGCAGAATCAAGCTGTCCTAACTTGTAATTATGTCCTTTCTCTGGACAGTATTATATCTGTAGATGAAATGAGGCAATTCTTGTCTAGTGGCTGTTTTGTCACAACTGGAGTAACTCAAAGATGCTCAGTTTCTTCTTTGAATCCAAAACAGGGAAAGAAGTCAGGAGCAGATTAGTCTCAAAAAGAAGTGAATAAATAGCATTAAACATTGCATTCTGTGGACTTCTGACATTTTTGAAAACCAACACTCTATGTGAAGTAATATGGATTGTTCTGTTACCTACTCTCAGCCATTTCTAATTAAAATAACTGAAAACACCCTAACAATAAACTCAGATCCATGAATTTCCTATTGGGCCCTAACTCACAGGCTTAAACATCTCAGATCTGTTTATGATAACAGTAATAGAAGGACTGGGTCTAAACCCTGCATTTCAAAATTTTTAGTATCAATAGAAGAATTTTATACCAATGAAAACCTTTTATTTTGCATCAAATTATATACCACTTAAGAAATTATGACTTCAGTTTAGTAACAATTAAAGAGAGTTCTACCAAATGAGATTATGGCTATGCAATCAATTCTAGATATTCCTCTCTGTTCCAATTATGACCATTTATACATCCCCTAGAAAGACAACCTATAATAAACACCTCCAGGCCCAAAGCCTAGGGAACTGGGATGACAATTCTTCATAATTTCTTTAAGCTGAATATGGGTGTTGACATATTTTTGAAGGGTCGGGAAAAGGTAGGGAAAATGGGGGAGTTGGTTGGCCTTAAGAATGCCACACCAACGATTATATTAGTCTCTGATGTCTGTGTCCTGACTGGATCCGGATGAAAAACCAAGACATAGGAGTTCAGGCAGGTCATTTCAGCATGTCTGATGATGAAATTCACCAAGGGTGTATATTCTGTAATATATAAATCTCAAAACAAATTTTTAGTATCATCAAGATAACCTTTTTGTTTGATTCTCTGGAATGTAGTTCTTCAGGGGCTCTCCCTCTGTCAAATCTGATAGAGTAAATACCTTAATCACCTTTTCCAAAAACACAAAGACAAAATCTTTTCCCCAAATCAGCATATCCTTCAGCCAGTAACTAGGAAAACCTGTAGCTTGCCCTCTGTCCCAGAGGAACAATAAAACAACCAGAATACTCAAAATCACACACATTTTATCTTACTTAGGCCTTTCTAATTTGTCATGTCAGGATATTAAATTCCCATGGAGTCCACATTAAAGAATATGAGTCTCCTGCAGACTTTATCATACCATCTTTAAAACAATTGATTCACACTTCTATCTATACCTGCTTATAAGAGGCAACTTGTCAAACCAGGATTTAAACCCAAAATCTCTGTAGAGTCCACATTAGACAGAATATGAGTATCCTGTAAGACTTAGAGCCATATATCTTTATACCATCTTTAAAGCAATTAATTCAAACTTCCACTAATATCTGCCTATAGGAAGCAGATAGTTTTTAATTGTTAAGGTCTGCCTAAAGCAGCCGTCCTGTTCTACCATCTATTTGTTGTGCTCTCTACCTGGAGCCACAAACATTTATTTAATTAATAATTATTATAATATCAATTTGTTATGCTCTCAACCTGGAGCCACAGACTTCTATTAATGAATACTTGCTCATAGAAGGCGATTATCACTGCTCTCTCTTTACTTGGAGTCAGTGACTAATATTCCCTATCTAGTTCTGAACCTCAGCTGAAATTTCCCATTTTTAAGTATCAAAAGGTTATATTTTTCTATATCAATGAATTATATGGTCCAGAGTGCTTTTGTACCTTTGTCTCCCAATTCTTTCTTCACATAGAGAAGCTGAGTGTAGAAAGACACGCATCGTCTGTGTCTCTGTTTGGCAGTTGGGGAGGCAGGGTAGGAAGCAAAGGATATGGGGAAGTGAACATAAAAAGTCTCTCTCAGGAGTAGATGCCTCTCTTCTGTTCTCTGTAGGCCCCTCATACCCAGTCAGCTTCGAATCCATAGTCCTGTAGCCTACATCACTGCCCAAGCCCCATTCAGGGTTTTGGGAGCAGTGAATTTTTATCTTAGTTAGTTGAATTCAAATCAATACATTGGGCTCCAATTTGTGGTAAATCTTCAATCCAAATATACCCCAGCAATGAAAATACAGCTCAATTAATATGAATACAAGCTGTGTGCCTAGATTGGGCAGATCTATCACTATACTATCATCCTCTCCATCTATGAGACCCCTTAGAACTTGCGGTTTCTTGGGTGTTAGGTCTCTTGTACTTTATAAATTACAAAATAGTAATACTTGTGTTCAGTTATATCTGAGATAAAATAGTCTTTTAATTGGACAGAAAGGGGGAAGTGTTGCAGATAGTCCTGAGGTTAATTGTGCTTGATGTTAATTCTGTTTTCCTGTGAGGGCCTGCAAACAAGGAATGAATCAGCACTCAGGTGATTTCCTGTAAACCTTCTTACCACCTTAACTGATAAAATAAAGGCTAGAGCCAGTGATTGGACATACAAGGAAGGGAATGTGAAGCTTAGGGTTTTGGGAGAAAAGGAGAGAGAGAGAGAGAGAGAGAGAGAGAGAGAGAGAGAGAGAGAGAGGGGATATCGGAGGAAGAGGTGGAAGGAAAGTGGAGCAGAGGCATATGGCCTGGAGAAACTGAAAGTTATAAGGGGTCGCCCTCAAGATGGGGAAGATGGTAGTGTAGTGGTAGATCTGCCCAATCTAGGCTCACAGCTCGTATTCATATTAATTGAGTTGTGTTTTCGTTGCTGGGGCATATTTGGGTTGGAGATTTACTGCAACAGAGCTAAATAGAGAATTCACAACAGTGGAATCTCGAATGGCCAAGAAGCTCTCAATATCTTTTAAAACGTATTATAGAACCAGGCAGAAGGAGATGTGTCTGTAATTTCTACTATTCAGAAGGCTGAGGTAGGGAAAACCATTGAACATGGATAACCAGGACAATATAATGAGGTCCACCCCAAAAGAATTGAAATATCACTTTCAAAGATGTGTGATGGTGGTAAAGGTCTTTAATCACAGCACATTGGAGGCAGAAGCAAACAGATCTTTGTTCATTTAAGGCCAGCCTGGACTACAGAGCAAGTTCTAGGACAGCCAGGGCATCACAAAGAAACCATGTTTAGTTTTAGTTTTTGTTTTTAAAATCACTTTAGTTTCCAGTTGAGAATATTCGTATATTTGTTACCCAAAGAGCTAGTAAAAATATTTGTGCATCTCTTGAACAAGGGCAGACTTCCACAGCAATCAGATGTCTACACATTTTGAAATCCTAAGTTTTATTACATTGTTTTATAAGGGGAATTAATTTTCAAAATGTAATTGACTTTCTGTCAAATTTGATTCAGTATGTTGATGTTTAATAGAATAAAATTTAAGATAAAATTTATTTTAGATAAAATTATAATAAGTGAATGATAAAATTTAAAATTTATTCTGTGAAATAGTATATATTTTCTCTTTTAAGTAATTTGTGACCTAAAGTAGTAAATCTCAGTTAATTCATTTATATTGTACACATATTGATTCATATCTACATTTTTATTTGTATATCATAGAAGTGAAATAAGTGTTTTCGGTTGTGTCTGTGTGCGCACACAGGTATATGTCTGTAACACAATCACACCAATATTCCAAGTTTTGGTTTTGGACTTTCACACACATCTGAAGAACTGAAATGCCTCACAGATGAGGCACTTCTGAGTTTTTGGACTGCCTTGGTTAGCATGTAAACAATTTCATAAAGATGCCATACAGTCACCCCACCTGCTAGATGCTAATGGCAAAACAGCTGCCTCCAAATGTTACTTCAGAGAAAACCATCAACTCTGAAGTCCTTACATATTCTTTGTCACAAAATAACTATTTGGCAAGTGTTCATATTAGTTTAGAATATTTCATATTTTTTCTTCCTCCTCCAAAGATGAACAGGAAGTGAATACTATATCTCTTGCTTCTTTAGAGTGACTGTTTCCAAGGAAACAATGGTATCTATCTGAGATGCCTCAACTCTGTTAGCCTTAGTAATGCTGGTACAAGAAGAAGTAGATTTACTTTTTGCATATTTAAATGTTATCAGAGTGGACTGTACTGTATAGTGAGTGACGCTTCTTCTTCTTTTATTTAGTTATAGCTATTTCTCCCCAGAATAACTTTTCATGTTACAAATTATAAAATGTATTTATCAACACAAAGAAAAATATAGATAAATGAGTGTTAACATTGATTTTGGTCCTGTACTGAACAGTATTTTATAAAACATACGACTGATCACTCTGTGTCTAGAAATGTCAAGGTAATAGGTGAGAGGTTTCTTTAGGCAGAGTAGAAACTCAGTGCACAGAGTTAGCAATTCTCAGTAGCACAGTTTGTCTATCATTTACTGCTTTGTACTTATTCTTTAAAATAGGAGACATTGACAATCAGTGAGAAAGAAACAACTTTGCCTACACGTGTCAGCTACTTTTTATCCAGTTTTTTTTTCTTTTCCTTTTTTTTTTTTTTTTTTTTTTTTTGGCACTGGGGCTAAATAAATGCCTAAGAAAATCAACATAGTGAATGAAAGATATATCATGGCATACATTTTAGAATGTTCAATTCATGGGCACTTTGCTTAGTTTCTGGGTGACAAACTATGGCTTGCTCTTTTTGTATCAATAATGACACAGTGGGGAAAAAGATAGAAAAAAGGGTACAAGGGCCTTGCTCACCATTAAAGAAATACCCACAATGATCTGCTACCAATCAGGCCCCAGTGTCTAATAATGATGATAATTATCATTTGTCATTATGATATCATAATTATAATTTCTAACCCCCAAGTAAAGTTCTCTTACTTGTTTATTTAAACTGCCTACTCTCAAGGTAGTGAGTGCTACCATATTGGGGACCCTTCAGAGGGTCATATGTTCAACTATGTCTTATTTCAATCACAATAGCCTGATTTGTGTTTCTGTCCAGTCACAGCTACCTGAATATAACAAGGCTTAAAATGTATCAATGTGGATTTTGATTGAATAAATAAATAAGTGTGGTTTGCCTTGCATGAGCAGAATGCACACATATATGAATTTGTGATCATTTTACTAGTGTAATCCTCCCTTATGACAGTATTTATGTCCTCTTTTTTAAAAATAAAATAGTTCTTTCAACTGAGACCAGTTTACTCAGCCAAAGGAAGATGCTTTGTGTTGAAAAGGATACACTTTAATACCACAAAATAACTCTCCAACCCAGGCATACGTGACTAGCATACACAGGCAGAATAAGCAAAGTTGGCCAAGAGCCTGGAATATGTAGATTTGTCCTTTGCAAGAAGATTATAAAAGGTCACTTGAAAGGTGTACCTATTGCAGATTCTGTGAATCATGGCTCATGTGACCTGCACCCCAAGAGGCAGAAGCTCAGTTAGGACCGCAAAGGATTCCTGCAGCCTGATTGCTGTCAATATTTTGACAATATTTGTAATGGAGAAACTAGAGCTGTTCACGTTCAAGCTACTTTATATGCATGAAAGAACTTGTCAGTGTCTAAACCACCAATATAGACTAGTTCTATGTTTTCTGGACATCTCATGGAACATTGCAATCTCAAAATGTTTGCATAACTATAAAAAAGGAAAGAGTATTTCAATAGACTTTAGGCTAAGTACCTTTGTGTTACCACTCCTCAATTTTAGAATCAGTAAATAATAGAAAACTTCATTATTTCTTAATTTTAATTTTTTATTGTTTGAGAGTTAAGGGTGTATGATACATTTTGTTCAAATCCACCACCTATTCCCTCACCTTCAGTTCCTTATCTTTTTACCATCTTCCCCTTTCAACTTTATGTGTTCTCTTTTTTGTAAAACCAATTGAGTTTACTTAGTGCTGATTGCATGGACATGGATGTTGGACCATCTACGAGGGTTTGGGTATTCTTTCAGGGGCCACATCCATAAAGGACTGACTCATTTAGCACCGGCAGCCATCAATTTTTGAAACTTCTTAAATATAAGCACTGTTCAGCATATTTTTTGCCATTACATAAAATCTGTATGACATTCTAGCAAAAGGGCAAGATTGTAAAGAGCACATTTGAGCTGCCATCATATGGCAGAGGTAATCTCTATGATAGCAGCTGAATCAGAGGCTTGACTGATTGTGAGTGGTCATCAAGACAGACTTCAAAGTCTGACAAAGCATGCATTAGTGTCTTTTTGCTTTTTTACTTCTAGTACTACAGTATGTGTTTGTGTGCGTGTGTGTGTGTGTGTGTGTGTGAGAGAGAGAGAGAGAGAGAGAGAGAGAGAGAGAGAGAGAGAGAGAGAAAGAGAAAGGCAAAGAGAAGGAAACAGAGAGATCCATGTTATTTAGATGGATCATCTTAGTTTTTTTTTTATAATTGTGACGCAATATAAAGGGGAAACATACTAACATATGAAACAATAAAACTAATAATAGACATAAAACATACTATGATATTTACAAATTTTTCTTTCAAGATATGTAAATATTTAACCTGACCTTAACTGTAGGAACAGAAATTTGATACTTACTAAGATACATGTAAATGCATACTTAACATAATTGTTGAAATCATTTAGCTTGAATATGAAGCACTTTAAAAAGTGTTTGGAATATTTAATATCACTGTCAGATGTATATTACTAACCTATAAAAAATTAACTCATGCATTTTCTTAGTCTGGTGTTGGTTGCTGAGCATCTTCCATATCACACCTGCTTTCCTTTCAGCTTAGTTGCTACTGTATGACCTATAGAAAAGATATTTGAGTCATTTATCCAGTGATAAATTGTTCAAAATGCAATGAAAAGAGAAAAAAAAAACACTGAGACTACTTGATCCTTTCTCTAACCTTATCTTTCGCACTTACACTAACACTGGCCACTTATCACTTGCTACCCCTAAATAACACAGATTGCATCCAAAACTTTGCAAGAAGTACATTCTGAGGAGTTCTGAGGCAAAAGCTGGGAGAAATCAGAGTAGCTGGAACACCTTGGTCAAGGAGATTAGAGATAAGTGAGGCTTTCTAGCTGACAAATGTCCTCTGGGGTTTGCAGAGCAATAGAGATATTATTAAGATCATTTTCAGCACCTGTCTTTGGGGCAGCGAATTGGCAACTTGACAAAGCTAAGGGCTTGTGTGATCTAGAAAGAGCCTAGTATAATGAACACTAAAAGTGTTATGTTAACCAGAGCAGTAATGGTCAAAGAGAAATGCTGGAAAAGATGAGAAGAAAATAAATGTGATTTTGTTTTGGCCTCTAACAGAGTAGGCAAGCTAATGGAACTTGTCTCCAAGCACAGTTCAGATAAATATGCTTTTGGCCAAGTCAATCATATCTTGGAGGGTAAGGGATAGTCTAGGTAGTGGGCTAGGAAACGAACAAGAGCTAAATCTGTTATAATCATTATAGATCCTTGATACAAATCTTGAGTTTTCTGCTCCAAGTCTCCTTTTCCCTTTGGGCTAACCAGGCACCACTGAGAACTGAAATGGATTGTTATGGGTGAAGTTTAGCTGGGTGTGTGGGTTCCGTAGGATCTCGGTTGGTATGATTATGGGAGAGACAGCTTCTCCAGAGATAGTTATTGGCGAAACAGCTCTCTTTATTGGGAGTAAATAAGGGCTAAGTCTACTTTAGGGAGTGGGTAAGGTTTTAGGGGATGAAGGGACGGCATTGACTGGGGTCGAAGTGCTGGAGAATGCTTCATTTGCACGGAAAGAAATTCCAGGTGCTTGATGGACAAGTCATTATATAGAGAGAGGGCGTTTAATCTGTATTCTGGCCACTGGGCTATGTGATTATCCCAAGGGTAGTGCATGTGGACATCTTAAGGCATCAGGAAATGGAGGGCCAGAGCAAGGAGGAAGCAGTCCTATTCCTACCAGTTTCAGGACTATATTTTCTAGATTTGGACATATCTACAGCACTGTTGCTCTGGACCGACTCTCTTGTTCACATGGCTTTCGGTTCCCACACTAGATAACGCAACAGCAATTCAGAGGCTGATACTATTAATGAGCAGGGTTGGATTTGATGTGTTAGAATGGCGGGGCGGGTCAGAACATACCACACTAGGCCCAAGCAGTTCCACATGTAAGAGGTTTAATTGAGAGGGAGGGAGGGGCAGTAGAGGAAAGAGAGGAGGGAGGAATGTTGCCCATATATATGGGTTCTGACAGAGTGGCAGCAGGTAAAGGTGGGAGGTGAGCCCAAAGGATTCTGGGAATATGGTGGCTGTTGCCCTGGCAACAGGTCTGTGAGATCCGCCCATGCAACGACACAGGCTTTGGATGCCCTGATGCTAACAGGATTAGTTAAGTAAGTAAGTAAATGTCATTGCTGGAAATTGGAACCAAGGTCTTGAGCTTTCATAGAAAGGCCCTACAAATAAGCTGCATTCCCCAAGCCCTGATATTTCCTCCCGCTTTTTTTTTTCTTTCAAACAATGCAACCCAATCTCCCTTCATTTCTCCCACCTCCCATCCCCCAGTTCTCCTCTTCCCCCAGATGGCTCCTACTCCATCTCCCATCATCGCATCAGAAAAGAGCAGACCTCCAGGAGACAACAACCAAACACAGCAAAACAAAGTAGTTTAAGACAAGGCAAAAATCCCGACATAGAAGTTGGGCAACTCAACCCAACAGGAGGAAAAGAGTTCCAAGAGTAGGCAAAAGAGTCAGAAACCTACCTGTTTCCACAGTTAGATTTCCACAAAAACATCAAACTAATAATCAGAAGCTAACAGATGCCTTCAGGCCCTGGTATTTGCTGTTTCAGTCTCTGTGAGCTCATATGAGCCCTACTTTACTGATTCAGCAGATTATGTTCTCTTGGTATACTCTATCCTCTCTGATTCCTACATTATCCTCACTTACCCAAGGTTTCCTGATTCTCAAGGGGAGAAACATCTTTCTGTTTTGGACTTTATTTTTATTTCTGTATTCATAACAGGCAGTGCCATTTCCTCTGAAACCTCATAGACTAATCTATTTCTCTGAAATATTAAGCATCAGATAACTTATTGAATTAATAAAAAAACTTGGATTATGATGAACATTTCAAGAAAAATTTCAGTGGATAAGCAGAGATTTTCATATGCATGATGGTAAGAAAATTATTTTTATTATCTGTTAAAGTATAGGGTATTAACCAGGAATAATAATACTTTTTTTTTCATTTTGTATTGAAATTACTCTTAAATTACCTGACTCTAGTCAATTAAAGGAATTAAACTTCAAAAAGATGACCACATAGGGAGCTATACCTAAGCTTAGTTTAGTGTTGTCAGACTTCTTACTTTCTAAAGTAAGATGAAGGCTCCTTGTAGGCACCAGCTCAGCCTTTCCACACTTAATGATCTATGTAGATATTGCCTTGCTGTCAGTTTTAGGAAAGGAACCCTCTGTCCTAGAATCAGCCTGGATCATTTTGGGAAGTCCATGGGATTCCCTTGGCCAACAACTCAAGATAATATAACCCATTTCTGCCATTAGAAGCCTTATGTGACTATAAGATATGGCCAGTTGAGGTTTCATATCCTCTACTAGGAGTCCTCATGGAGATTATCCACATATATTCCTGGGAGTTTCCACTGTCCTAGGCTTCCATATCATGCCCACATGTCCTCCAATTCCAGCTAGATGGATATAAAAAAACCAATTGAAAAAATGAGGTACAGATCTAAACAGAGTTTCAATAGAGGAATATCAAATGAATGTGAAACACTTAAAAAGTGTTCACCATCCTTAACCATCAAGGAAATGCAAATCAAAATTATTTTGAGATTCCATCTTATACCTTTCAGAATGACTAAATCAATAACACAAATGACAGCTCATACTGGCAAGAATGTGCAGCAAGTAGAACACTCTACTTCATAGACCCAGACAGATTAGGCAAAAAGGATCATTTCAGTGAGAATGAATCAATCTCCATGGAAAGGGAAATAGAATAGATGTTTCTTCTTAAATACTGATGGGGAACCACCAAGAAATTAAAATGAGAATAAAGGAAGTAGATTCTAGCAGTTGGAAATATAAACTTACACAAACAGTATCAACACTCAGAAATTACCTCCACAGGCTAGATGTGGTCATATTACTTTGAACATTTGGGAGGTAAAGGCAGTCATATATCTGCAAGTTTGAAGCCACTATGGTCTATATAACAAGACCTTGGCCATCCAGAGTGACATAGTGATATTGTATCACAACCAACTAACCAATCAATCAACCTTTCAACCAATTAATAAAATATAAGTCAGGTTTGCTGGCCCACACCTCTAATTACAATGTTTGCTAGCATTTTGGAAAGGAGTTCTGCAATTTAAGACCAGCTTTAGCTATAGTGAATTCTAAGAAAGATTGTATTATAGTCTACTGGACTTATGTCTGAAGAAGACAGTAACACTTGAAAATATCCACAGCCCCCAAATTTCCATATTTCAGGTCCTGAAGCACTGGTCTTTTTTGCCAAGACCAAGTCATTATTATCAAAAGTACAGTGGCTCTGATGCATGCTCTGATGTATTGCTTTTAAACTGCTGACTTTCTTTTTTCTGGGGACAAGTGTAACAGCTAGCCACTGTTAAAACACATTGTACCTTTTAAAGCTCAAGACTTTGTGGACTTTCCACACACAGAAAGGGTAGATTACCCATCTTCTTGAGTTCCATCATTTACCCTATATTGGTAATATACCCTCTGGTCAAATTTGCCTTCAAATGAATCTTTGAGAAAGGACTATCTGTATGTATACAATATTTGATAAAGACAAGTCAGTGACTCACAACTGAACGAATATGTGTTCCAAGCAGGTTTTATAGAAATGTGTGTAATTTCTTTTAAAATGGTGAAATTCAGATGAAGTGCCATCAACTGTTCACTCAAAAGAAACAAACACACACACACACACACACACACACACACACACACAGCTGTACAATGATGGTGCATGTGGCAAAACTATCAAAGAACTGATTTTACAAGTACTTTCAGGAGTTGGGTAGATTGCTTCTTGCTTTTCTAGTCATCTAGTAGTAGGAATGTCTACACTCTGGGTATTCAAGCTCAAATAAGATTTCAGAAAAGTAGCTTAGAGGGCTTGCTGTCATCTCACCACTAGGACCCTTATAACCATGGTTTAATAACAAGCTCTATTCTTCCAGTTCAACTTCCAGTGCAAATCTTTGAACACTCTTTTGTTACTCTCCACAATGTCTAGACCAACGCCACTTTATGCAATCTATATCAGGTTATAGAATCAATTTTAAGGTTTACAGCACTGCCAATAACTGAATGCTGTGTGTTCAACTTTGGAATTATCTTTTTAAATGGCAGTTCATATGTACAAAGAGAAAGGAGAGGACACAGTTTTGCTCCCAGTCAGATGATTATTATCTCTTTAGTTGTCTGATACCCCCATCCTCCCACTGCACTACTTTAAACACCATGGACCCAGGAGAGGAGGCTAATGCAACTGTCAGCAGGATGACTATGACAGCTTTTGTAAAAGGCTGCACTTCAGTATACATCTGTATTATAAGAGTCAAAGAGTGAGTGATGTTCAAAATTTCTATGTTTAGCTCTACATAAATCTATTCATTTTGTGCTCCAACCTTTAAAATGCAGCCTGTACTCAAGTTGGACATCTCCTAATACCCAAGTTAATGCAGAATGTTTTGAAAATGTGTGGATTTGGTAACTACTTTAAATCTGCTTTTTTCTTGTTGTTGTTCTTCCTAGTTGCCTATTTCAGCTCACCAGACAGCAGGTGCTTGAGTTTCCTGCTGCCACTTAGTCTTAGCACATGTTCTGCACAGCTGTGTCTATTTTTTTTCAACAGGCACTCTTTCTAAGCATTAGTCAGAGCTTTCTTGGGTCAACAACCAAATAATGTAGTCTACCATCAACTTCCAAATTCCTTTCATTCAGTTTTCAATATGGAATTTCCTTTAATACCTCTGTTAAATGTCATACATTTCTAGAAAATCAAGAGAAATAGTCAGATCTTTTTTTCATATTACCCTACTCTTTAGATGTTGATGGTTTTCTTGAATTTTAACAATGACTTTTAATATAAGTGATATTAGAACTGTTTTTTATGGCTAATCAGTCAACAGTCCAGTGAAAAATTTAGCATGAATAATGTAATCTTATATTGGAGAAACAGCAGGAAAGGAATAAAAGTCAACAAAATATACAGGAAAATGGTAAATTGCACCCACTTAAAATCATATTAAAATGCTACCTCTAATCTATAGATTACCTTTGTACTGAATTAATCTCTTGAGACATCACCATTAATGATAATTCTAAGGCAAGGTTTGCCTGTCTATATCATATATGTGTGCGTGCATGCGTCTCTCTCTCTCTCTCTCTCTCTCTCTCTCTCTCTCTCTCTCTCTCTGTGTGTGTGTGTGTGTGTGTGTATGTGTGTGTGTAAAAATGACAAGAAGAATATATAAAAGGAAAGGGAGGTAAAATGAATAGCTTCAAAGAAGTAATATTTCTTCAAATTTAGGACATAAAAAAAATTGAAGAACAAGAAAACTAGCTGAAACTATATAGAACTTCAGATGTTTGCTTGTCTCTTAGCAAAAAGAATTATTAGTTTCCTGGAACATATTTTGTAAGTTTGGAATAGCTACAAAGAAATTTATATACATAAGTTTAGTTTTACTGTATTCCTATGAAGAGTTGGGTCACATTGGGCAGCTGTTCGAAGGTTCTGATAGCTCAGCCTAAATGTAACATAAATCTTCAAGTCAGATTAAGTATATACTTTCTATAGAAAAATGGAGTGTTTATTTCTGACATTCCTGTAACTCTCTGTTCTACCAAATATTCCATTTTATTCATTTAAAGTGGAACTAGAATAGTTAATGTATCTTCTTAATTTAATGTTACCAGCGTTCCACCTAGGTATTATATAAACAGAGATTTTTGCCCTTTGCTGCTTTTATTATTCAATTTTTATGTTTATTCCTTGCCTAGAATGTTATGCTCTGGTGAGAAAACAGCAGACTTGGTATTTGAAAATTACAGTTTCCATCTATGATTACATTATTATTGTGAGCTCAGGCCAGTGCCCATTTCTTCTTGTATAAAAGGAAGTTAATTACTTCTACTCCCTTGTGCCGGATTTCTTATATTTCTGTGTTAGAGAGACAATGTCAGTACGACTGCTCCCGGTCCCAGAAACCATTTTCTAGTAGAGTTATTCAGATAGGGCTGTTGTTCTTTCTGTCAATGACGTTCAAGAAAACATTGAATTAAGTACAGCAAATAAGTTGATTGTTGGGCCTCAAGCAATACACAGATCTGACTCCAGCAATGAGGTCAGATGCTTTGTTATGTTCAAAGCTATGCCTCTGAACCCACTTGTTTAACAAAGTTACAAAGAATTTTACTATTTTACAGGTGCATCTGCCTCAAGGACATTTTCTGTCCAAACTGCCAGATGGTCAGAAAACAGAGGAATCTATGTACATATAAAATGGCGGCACATTTATAAACACTCTATTTATTATGCTGGTGGTTTGAAAGGTTTTGATTTATTTATGGAAATGTTTACTCAGGGCCTGAATAGTCTGCATGTATATTTTATAATGTTGACAAAATTAAACAGGTACTGTCATTCTATACAGTATAAGAAGTACAATATAATACCAAAAGTTATGCTTTTAACCTTTTAATCAAGGTTTCCAAGTGAATTTTTTATTAAACATCTGTGGTTGCAATCAGTAAGTAAGTTTATATTTTTTAATAAGGCATTGTAAGTTATACCTCTCACAATAAGCATACTCTTATTGATTTGTGAAGTTATTTAAGATCATGAATAGTATGAAATAAAAGAATGAATGAATGAACAAAATTCTCAGAAAATACAGTAATTCTGATCTAGATTCATTTCAAAGGGCCCTAAAGGACACATGCATCTGCAGAGGTCAAAACAAACTCAAAATCAGTTGCAGTGATTACCAAATGTAAAACATTATATCCACTAGTTGACACACAGATGTGTTTTAAAGACTATGCAAATATTCTTATTTACAAGTATTTCAAATAGATGTATATAAAAATATATACATGTCTATAATATCTATATATATTATAGATATAAAGATATAGATATTTATATAAATAGATATAGATGATAGGTTGATTTATAGATAGTAGAATATATATATATCACTATGCTAGGGATGCTTTCTTTTCAATCTGAGAACCATTTATTAATCCACACCAACCTAGACTGTTCTCAAGCACAGCCGATGCCAGAGCACACCCTATCACAATGGAACGGGTTCAGAAGCACAACAAAGGGAACATTTGATCTTCTAAGACCAACATACTAGATAATGTCACCATCCTAACCAGACTTACAGTGAGTAGAAACAATAGGAAGTTTTAGGCCCAAATGTACAATGTTGCCAAGAGATCTCTTGGCATATATACCAGAGAGTATTATATATATATATATATACATATATATGTATACGAAGTTAACAAAGTTGGTCTTAAATATACTAGGTCATCCATCTCCTTCCTTAACCCAAGCTAGCCTCTTATTTTTGCCCCCTAGCATCCTTGGCACAACGTTGCAACACTTTGTTCTCCTTAATGCCTCTACCTGGCTCTGATATTTAAATGCTAGTCAGTGTTGTATGCTTCTTTTAGGAATGAGATCTTTTAAAATATAATCAATAAATTTGAGGTAATTCCAATACATATAAGTAGGCGAGAATATGTTACAGGAGAAATAGTAAGGTGAATTGATCCATTAAGCTTGAACCCTCTCAGGAAAGTTTCAATGACTTTGAGTAGTCTCTCTCCCCTTCTCCCTCCCCCTAAGTCATCACAGTATATGTTCAGTTGCATGTGATTGTTCCTGGGGTGAGGATAGAGATTTACAACAGATGTCATCCTTTCTCATCTTTTACCTTATTTTTTGAAACAAACTCCTTCACTAGACATAGAATTTACCAATTTGGCAAGATTGACTGATGACAGCAAGCCTTAGGGATTTTTAATGTCTTTTCTTTCATAGCTCTGAGTATACAGGTATGCATACTATATTCTATATGTGGGCTATGTACATCCAAAATCTGGTCCTTATACTTGAGCAGCAAACAATATTCTGTTTCAGCCATTGCTTCAGCATGAATTAGTTTTTATAAGTCTAGGGGAATATTTGCTTAAAAAAACAGTGTTCATGAACAAAATATGTATTCTTAAACTAAAACTTTTATATTCTTAGCAGGAATTCAGAATAGGTCTTACCTATGCAAAAGAAAGAACTGATTTCTCTCATGATTCATGCCTTTTATGTTTGAAGTTGATGCTTATTGTGGTGCTGTTATTGACTGTGAATGGATATGAGTAAAAAGCTATGATGCAATTAGGAGTCTTTACAAGAAAACTTAGAGACGGCCATTTTTCCTTGGTAGGTATTTATAATCACTACTTATGGCACTGTCCCTTCAACAATCATTGTGTTTCTCAAGTGACTCATTCCTTTTGAATTGTTTCTGAAGAAAGGTTCTGTTTGTATTACCTCCACAATTTAGCCACCCTACTATTCTTTCATGCTGTCTATAGAAATTTTTCTATTCATCTATTTTCATTGTGCTGGTTCTCACATATTTTGAAACCCAAAGAGACAACAGTTGAGGATTTTTTTTTTCTGACTGGTAGAGAGTACAGAGGTATCTGGTGCTACCAACATTATACTTTCTGTTAGTCCCTCCCAGCAGGAAAAACACCCTCAATTGTATTTTCAAATCAATTAAGCCTACTTTAAGCATTGTGAACTAGAGTATACATACTTTAAGCTTCATACATTCCCTTTTAAAATTGTATGGCTTTCATTCCTCCACTCAATTATTCAACAAATATAAAGCACATAGAATCAATGTAAACATAGTGGGCCACCTATATTTTCTTAAAAAATATGAATGTCATTTGTGATAGGCTTGAAAATAAATAAAACAAAATGAATGTAATTAAAATCATGAACAGAAAATAAATGCAAATTGTACATGGACAATAAAATAATGCAATATCAGATGACCTACATTAGCTGTATACAGAGAAAATTGTCATTACTGGTTAATTAGCTAAGAATCCAAAGATTGGCAGTGATAAATCCTCTTTTGAATCAAGGTTTCTAACTTCAAGTTTATGTTTGTTTATATGTGACATTGGGAATTTTCCATTATTTTTATTTTTACATGTTGGCTTTGGTTTTAGTTTTAATTTTGTAAAGACTTCTAATCATCTAATCCCAATTCTCAAAATATTCAACTTTGTTTCATGTTATCAAAAAAGAATTTAGGAGTAATACTACTTCTTACAGCAAATAAACTGTACTTGAATGTAGAAACTTAGTAATTGTTTGTCAACATGTTTTATCATCTAATGAATGTCAGTACACCCTTTAGAACTCATTCTGAAGTTACTTTTATCATCAGACCTTGCAAGAGGTCTACAAAAATGCTGTAACTTGTGTGACACAGGTGTCATGGTCCAGTCCAAGCTGACTTTCGACTCACATCGAATCTTCTGTCTCAGCCTACTAAGCACTGAATAATTGGTTTTCTGTCTAACATTTAAATCATACTTTTTTGTCGCTGGTCTTTGGAATGTGTCATCTACTTCACATAAAAAATCCTTTCCCTATTTGCCACACCCCTCCATGTAACTCCATGTGGGTCTTTCCTTATTAGTTCAGGAATAACTCTATCAGGATCAGGTAATATCAGGACCAGGTAATGTAAGTATTACTTAAAAAAAATTAGGACTTCAAATATATAGACTAGTACAACATCTACAGTTAAAATACAGTTGCTGAATATTCTGAAGTTCTTATTCATTTTTGTTCTCTCTCTCTCTCTCGCTCTCTCTCTCTCTCTCTCTCTCTCTCTCTCTCTCTCTCTCTCTCTCTATCGATCTCTATCTCTATCTCTGGTTAGTGATGATTGAAGCTAAAGCCATTTCCATTGTCAGTAAGTACTCTATTATTGATCTATAAGCCCAGCCTTATGTTGGTTTTAAAATGAGTTTTCAAACTTAACACAAAATACTTTAAGTAATGTCAGGTATTGGGTATTATGCTACTTACAATTTCAAATAAAAATACATCAGATAATTGTGATTGTGAGTTCAAATGTTTATAGTAACCTACAGTTTAGCACATACATGTTAGTAGGTTGTAAGTAAATAGAAGAAATGTAGATGTTATTTACATGGAAATGTAGAAATATGGTAAATTGATTTTGTTGTCCTTTGATTAAATTTCATGCATATTTTAGTAAAGTAAGATGATATATAAATAGTGAATCTTCATTGTACTGTATGTGTATTTTATCCTTTCTTGGTAAAATTTATATTGCTACATTACCACAGAGTTCTAACATCACTAGCCTTTTGTTCTTTTATGTATACTTGTTATTTATTTAGACACTGGCCACTTTTCAGGGCAAGGAAAACAGACAAACTAGAAAGTAGTATTCAAAAACTGTCATGGTCTCTCTGATATAAACAAACATTGTTACTTTCTTTAGAGTCAGTGATCCCATTTGTCACTCTTGCTTCTTTTTCCTGCCAAATTTTTGCACTAAATGCCCATTGCTTTTATATGAAATGCTATATTTGTTCCATGATCACTGCACCACACTGTGGATTTGTTTCTTCTGCATATCTCTCTATCAGGCAGTGGAGAGGGGATGTGTAGAAAGGAGATAGAGGTAGACATTTCAGAAGCTGTAGAATATTTGATGGCCAGTGAATACTATGATCAGTCAAGTAGGGAGGAGAAATTTGTGTGTAGAATAACAATAAAGTAGGACAAAGCAGACGCTACAAGAATTCTGGACAACCTGTTTCATTTAGAACATTTCCCTACATTATAGTTATAGTTGTCACTATAGTCCTACATTCTCGTTTTCTTTAAAGTATCTATCAACATTCTGATCCAGGGTAAGCATCTTTTATGTGACTTATTATTAACTTCATTCTTGATGAGTTATTAAGAACTTTACCTTGATAGTATCAATAGGGAATAACTATGCTCAATCATTTTTATTGGAAATATTCATGCATCTGAATATTTAATCAACACAAGACATTATAAATGTACAAATTAGTTCTGAGAATAATAATGCAAAAATGTGCCTAATTTTCATATGCTGAATCACAACTCAGATCTTAGATAAACCAGGACTTGGAAACTAATCAAGGAATGGGATAAGTAGCCAAAACATGATGCACTCCAGCTCTCAAATATCATATTTTTCTTAAGTGTGAATTAGAGAGCATTCAATTCAAAAGCAACCAGCATTGCGTTTGCTTGTTATGTTTTTAAATAATTGATGAGATGGAGAAGTGCTTCAGTTTGTGTGTGTTGCAGACACTGTCCTGACATGGGAATTGCTCACAGTCTTATAGTTCAGGGAAAATGTCCTTTGTGTTGCTGAAGCCAGAATCAGTTTTTCTTTTAAAATAATATTATTTTATTATTATTATTTAAAATAATAAGCTTGTTATACTTACTGATGAAAGAGTATTTAGAAAACAACATATTTGAAGCTCAATCAGAATTTGTTCATATATTAAAAATGAAATAAGTATCTCAACAAAATTTTTCATATATTAAATATCTACATATATTTTAAAATATTGGATTATAAAACTAATATGAGCAAACCTGCTGTGTTCTTGTAGTAAATAGACTTTTTCCTTCAATTTTACTTCTTATATTTAACTTCTTACTAGCTCAGTAAAATTTCACTACAGCTATATGACATATCATCTATCTATGATGCATATACAAACTTCAATTTTAAAATCATATTTTTCACAATCCCTTCCATTTTACTTTTCTTGAAATTTAAAATTATTGAACTACTTTGTTTATGAGCTTCCCAAATGTTTGTACATGTAATGATCAACTCAAAAATAGTAAATTTCAGGTTTTAACTAAAGAATAATCTCTGTTCATTGAATAGAAATGTTCAAATGAGCAATCCTGAATATTGGATTCATACTGAGATGCGTAAAATAATGAAAGTATCTCCTTGAAAGAGCTTAAATATTCATTATGCTGCTATCAGCAATAGGAAACATTA
The DNA here is from genome assembly GCA_019843815.1 of Montemys delectorum. Classification (NCBI taxonomy): domain Eukaryota; kingdom Metazoa; phylum Chordata; class Mammalia; order Rodentia; family Muridae; genus Montemys; species Montemys delectorum. The sequence goes on from JADRCD010215621.1 coordinate 63,856, forward strand.
TAGGTTTTCTCTTTTGACTTTCACTATGAGAGGCAGAGCTTATCCTGAACATCAACGCATGTAAAAAGGTCAAAAACATATGAATCTGGTAGCTTATGACTACCCTGTCTGTGGCTACACACTGGGAAGTAGTTAATGCATGAACTTTCTGCTATAAACCAAGACTTCTGGGGACCAAAGAATGTGTAGCACTACAGGACATATGTTCATATACCATAAGGAAGGTAAGCACCTGGTACTCTCACGCTCTAGTCTAGTTAGTTTTCTAAGTGGCTTTAGTAAAATCCACACTCAGGAAGAAATGTAGATATAATAAGTATCTGTGATCAACTAGCCGCTTCCTTGTTTAGCACTCCAGGGAAAAATATTCATTTTAAGGTGGGTTATAAAAACTATAGTCATACTCAATGGCTACCTTCATCAGAAAATTGGAAAAGAAACAAAAAACAAACAAAACAAACAAACAGCAACAAAGCCTTGCAGAGTGAAACACAAAGATATGACTCCTTTCCTAGGTGATTATAGATCATGTCAAATTGATAATCAGTATTCACACAACATGGACACACACACACACACACACACTTTTATAAAACTACAAAAACAACAAAAGAATTTGCATAACTTATTCATTAGTTTCAAGGTTATAAAGCAGTTGAAAAGGAGCAGGAGTTAGGTGACCTGTCTGAAGGACTTCCAAGTACGTGTTTGGAAATTCTTCAACCCAAATATTCAGTAGATTCAGTGATGCATTGAATATAATCTTTAGTGATAAATTGATTTTCAAGAGATATAATTAAGAAGTACTTTTTTTGGTCAAAGGCAAGAAATAGAAGGACATTGTTTGGAAATACTATAGAGAAATACTACATGATATGAGAATGATATTTCAATTCATACATGGGTTGAAATGTAAGTTTCTGTTACTAGTTGTGATAAACATACCATACATTTAGAGAATCATGGAAGTACCCTTGACGCAGTCTTAATATAAAGTGAGTGGTTAGTTTAGGGTGAGTACCTCATTTGATTAAAATGCTCTTGTTTGAAAGAGAGAGGAAGAGAAGACTCTTGTGGAATGTCTATTTTTATTATAGTTACAACAACATTCACAATAAAATTAGATAATGATAGGTGGATGATGGTCCTGCATACTTCTATTCCCAGCTCTTGGGAGGCTGAGACAAGAGGATATCTATGAGTTCAAGGCCAGCCTGATTTCAGAGTGAGTTCTAGGACAGCCTGGGATATATATAAAAATCCTATCATAACCAGCCCAAGAGTAGATAATATTTTTTTAAAATTTGATATTGCAAAAACAAAACATAACAAAAGAAAACCCAGAAATTTAATAGTATTTATTTACTAAGACATATACTTAAATTTTTAGTGATTGCTAATTTGATGTTACATTGTCTAGAGTCAGAAGTGTCCACCTAGCAGGTAGAATATTGTGGGTTTTTTTGGATTGACCATGAAGATGTTTTCTTTTTTTAGCAGAAGAATTTTTTTATTATTACTTTACTTGTTTACAGTCTAGTTTTTGCTCCCCTCCTGCTCCACCCACCCACAGTTCCTTATTCCATTCCTCCCCCCCATGTCTCTAAGAAGATGTTTCTATCTTCCCTCCACTCCCTGAGGTCTCATGTCTCTCAGTCAAGAGTCTTGGTTGTATCCAATCAGTTGCTAGCTTACGAGAATAAAGCAATACTGTCTACAAAGGGAAAATTCTCCCTCTCTGATTCACTCCTTTTGTCCAGGAAGTACTAAATTCCTTCTTCTCAGCACTTCAGACATAGACTAAGTTATTATATTGCTTTCTTGGTTCTAGAACTTTCAGTCTCCTGAGGGACTTCTCAGCTACCATATTTGTGTGAGTCAATTTCAATAACAAATCTCCCCTTCTACAGGAGATGAAATTTAAATAGTCTCAAACTCAAATCTTTTTTTTTAATTGTCTAGATATTTTTAGTTTTAATCCTAGATATACCATTGACCTAAAGATAAACTCTTTAGGTAACTGAAGACTAAAAATGTTAGCATAGAAATTGATATCTTCAACACTAATAACCTCTCTCCTATTTATTTACAGAAGGTTCAGTGAGCATCATAGAGAAGGGAAAGTATATTTTAAGAGTCAGCTGTCTGAAGTGACTATTGGGAGATGATGTCTACTGGACATGAAAAGCCTGTCCCATCCATACAATGTCAACAAGATGTTCACATAAAACCTGCACAAGACCACACCAATCCACATGTTAATGTAGATGTGGAAAGTTTTAACAGCCCTACCACCTAGATGAAGAGTTAGAGGTAATCACTGGCTACTGACAGAGGAAGAATCTGTTTTTTTCCAGGGAGGAGCTCATTGATAAGTTTGTGAACTCTAAGTAATTAGCTGTACATGCATGTACACACATCAACACTAATTACACAATGTAGGTTTTATATATACACATATATTTATAAAATCACATATGTATATGTTAAAGAAACATTAAAATAATATAAAAAAGTACACAAAATTAAAAATTAAAAGAAAAGAAGAGACTTTCTGATAAAATAGTCTGATAACATGGAACAAACCATCATCTGTCATTAGGCTTTTGAGGCAAGCATTTGTACTTATACATAAGTGGGATAAAAGTGACAGTTGCTCAACTGGTCAACCAGTTATCCAAATACTAGGTTAGTTATAGTCTTGGTGTATCAATAAACTGAAGTGGAAACTTAAGGATTCTTTGGAAAGTGCTGGATGGTGTTTTGCTGGGGCAATCAAACATGTGAAAGAGTGTTTTCCTGAAGTGTACACAAGCAAAAGGATATTTTGCTAAGCAAACATGTGAGGGAACATTACACTGAGGTGGAACAGATGATTTTGGCTGTGACAGACTCATGTGCTGGGGCAGAACACATGCTGAGGCAGGACTCATGGAGGACTCCTGATGTTTGGGGCGAATATAGAGGGGTCTCCACAGATAGTGACAAAGGCTGAGCTTGGGTTGCTAATTGAGCTAGCTGTGCAACACTTGTTGGTCTTACATCTTTGCTGATCTTTGCTTTGCTGAGAGAGGCACAATGGAGAATTGTTGGCCCTGGTCCATCTGCTGACTCTTGCCAATGCAAGATCTGGCTTTCTCTGCTATGTAGTGTCACCACTGATGATTTGTATTGGCTATCCTAACTCTACAGAATTGGACTGCTTGTACATCCATGAAGTGTTTGTGAGTGGATCAAGATGCTACTGCTATCTGTGAACTGAACTGCTGATTTCCAGACAACACAGATTGGAGTTGCTCCAAAGAAACATTTCTAAACAGGTCCGCTTCCCCTGTATCTTTTTCGCCACTACCACTGGCTGATAGTAGGCTAGAAGGGACGTTAAAGCATTTTAAGAGCTATCATTAAAAATAGGGTTTGAAAAATATAAGTTCAATAAATTTCTTTTGGGAAGTTGAAAAGTAATGCTATATTTTTAAATTCAGCGAAGTCACATTGCATTGAGTTTCCTAATTCTCACATCTAAATCTCCTGCTCTCTTCGATGCATTCTTACTTTCTTCTGTATAGTTCAGTCCCCATATTTGTGGTATAGTACATTTTGATTTAAAATTTTCTATGGAATCTTTTAATTATTCTCCACAATCAACCATTATCTTTATAAGCCAATTTAAATATCTCCAGTCATTCTCATTTTCTTCTATTATACTCATACCCTCTTAATGGCTTACTAAACATTGCAAACATTCCTTGATTTATATTCATTCATTTGACTATGTCTTCAATGTTAATGTGCATTTAGGGCTCATTCTCTTTCAGATAATCATGTCAGTCACCAAAAATCCAATGATGTTAAAAATTCCAACACTGTAAAACCAAATCACTGTATATACATAATAATTGTGAAATTTTAACTATCATTTTAGCACAAATTTCATCCTATGCCCTCTATATTTTTCATTAAAGTTAATAGTTGCTACAAGATATTGCCTTCATAGAAAATACACTTCTTCAAGTCACACATTCAGCAAGTAATAAAAGAACTCATTTGGCTATTCCTAATTAATTACCAAAAATCTTCTATGGCCATTTTTAATGTTAAATATTTCCTTTGTTCCTGATAATCTCTGTATTTTAATGACACAGAATATAGTTTAATTCAGAATATATTTTAAAGACTTAGAGTTAAAATTCTTTATTTTATTTTAAAATCTCTTCTAATATCTATATTCTTTATTCAATACTGTTGGCTTTGTATTTCAATTTTTTCATCTTTTACTTATTTTGTTTTATGTTTTTACACTCCAGATTTTACACCCATACCCCATGCACTTTCTGACTGTTCCACATACCATACCTCCTCTCCATCTCCCTGTCTCTAGGAGGATGTCCCCACCTCCCACCTCCTATGCAACCAGACCTCTAAACTCCCTGGACCTCTAGTCTGTTGATGGTTAGGTGCATCTTCTCTGACTCAACCCAGACCCGGCAGTCCTATGCTGTACATGTGTTGGGGGAATTCTATCAGCTGTTGTATGCTGCCTGGTTGGTGGTCCAGTGTTTGGTATATCTTAAAGCAGCATCTCTTATTTAGTTTTTCATTTGCTAAGTTTAAATTTTGATACAGAAAATTTTCTACTTAAAATCTTTCATGTTAGCATTGTTTCAACAAAGCATACACATTTCTCATTTTGACATAAGAAGAGATATATTTATCATAAGAGTATTAGCTTACTAATGAGGGCACAGAAAACTATAAAATATTTTATGTCCATTAACTCATTTGTCTGCACTATAAAAATTGGTAGCTTGAAGTACACATCGGGTTTCATGACACTACATGAGAATATAAAAAGATTAATAATTCAGTTTTATTTAATTGCATTTGCATATGTTTACATGTACTTTTAGCCTAGCATAATATCTGTGATGCCTCAAGATTACAAGCTACTTAATAAAGCCACTGATGAATTGAAAAGAGATAGAAACTCTCTGTAAAAAGAATCTTCAACTAAAGAAATCTTGACATATAGGGGAGGGCTATACAAATTTTAAATTATGATACCTATACAATAAAATTGTTGTTTTGACTATTCCCAGAAATAACTCATTTCTTACACATATGTCAATTCATTCTGTGGCTAATTCTTGCTTGTATATATGTATACTGTGTTTTATTCAACTTAGCTTTGATAGCCCTATGATGATAGACACGATCACTTAGTGTTTCATTTTTATAAGATCAAATTCTGACCTTCCTATTTGTGAAAATTAAATTAGATATATTAATTTTGAAAAGCTGTTTCAGAAATAATATAATAAAAATTAAGTAATATTGTTAGATTAGACTTAAGTAGTTAACAGCTAGAAAATTCTCAATAAATAATACCATATTTTAGTAATGTATGATCATAGAACATGATTTTATCCTCTGGGAGGAAAAATTGATTTTATTAATTTATAGATTTAGACTGCAGCTGTTTGATCCACAACATCATTTAAGCCGTATATTATTTCCCTCTGCATCTACTATAAATTTCTTGAATCAAGGAACAATTACTTACTATATAGTATACATTGTAACAAGTTACTATTACTGTTTTAAAAATAAGAAGTTCAAAATGATTTTTGACCAACTAATATGGTTTCCATACAGCTTTGATTTTATATGGAAATAAATAAAATATTTTCCTTTTGCCTTTCCAGATTCACTGGTCATCCATTATCTCTTCATGAACTGCAACTTTCTTTGTCTTTAAAGTCAGCAACATAACATTTGAATCTCTCCCTTGACTGCTATATTTCCATTTCATTGATGAGGATCTTTAGATTGTGCTGAAAGCCAATATTTACTCCACGATGACTTTTCTAGCTCAAAATCCTTACTTTGTCATGCTTACAAACATCCTATTTTGTATGTAAGTCTAAATTATTATTAGGTCTCATGGATTGGAAAATGGATATTTTGTATGATTATTATTCTGTTTACCATGGTGTGTACTATATATGCTCATAGCCAGAAGAAGGTGCTGGATTTTCTGGAACTGGAGTTTCTGAGGCTGTGAGTAGCTATGTGATTGCTAGACACTGATCCTGGGTGTTCTGTAAGAGCCAGGGCTCTTAGCTGCTGAACCATCTATCCAACTCCATATTATTTGGTTCTTTGTTGTCTTTTCAGTTGTCTTTTGCAGGTAACCATGGACATTGCTTGGCCGAGCTGTCTTGAGAGGCAGTTTTTCAGGTTAGAGTCCAGGGCTCCTGGGTCATAATGTGCTTTGCAGTTCCTGCGAGGCACTGAAGCATTCAGGCTTCTTTGTATTTCTCGGTATGCTTCCTTGGAAGTCAAGAAAACATGGAAGCTTGACAGGACTATTGGCCTCACACATTAATCTTGTGTACCCTGTATAACTTTCAAACATAATTGTATCCTGGCAATTACAACTGTTTTGATCCTGACAAATGTCATCATATTCTGTTTCTGATAAAGGTATAAAAAGTCTGATAGCTCTCAATAAAATTGTCCCAGCCTCAGTTATGCTGTGACCCTTCCAACCCAGTCTGATTTACTTCCTCATGACATTATCAGATGACCTTAGGTTTCTAAGCAAGCACTGGCCCTTAGAGTCTTTAGTAGTTAAGACAATATATGTGAAACATTTGAGTGGTGGTATAATAGAGTTCATTAATGGAGTAAAGGACAAAGGGTTAAACCTAAAAATTCCTGCGTTTGTTCCTTGGGTTGTCTACTGATTACAAATAATCTTTTGATACATTTCCCAGTTGTGTGTGCTTAGAACACTTTTACATCACTCTGTTAACTTGACTGTAATCCATATATACACAATAACTGTAAGATTAAGATCATTTTAGAAAAATTAGAATATCAGGCATGTTTCTTTGAGGACAATAAATGAAATAGTTTGCCATGAACTGTTTAGACAATTCTGTTGTTTTTAACTAGAACACTCTTTTTTTGTAGATATTTAAAGTTTTAATCTACTTTAACTTTATAATGACATTTATTTATAATTCATGATGAGTTTGATTGATGAAATTATCTGTATAGCGGCTGTTTATGTGTATAGGTAATACAGTGTATTAGATAATCAAGATGTTGCTCTCAACTATGGTGAAAGAGCTTCCCTCATGGCTGCATTTATTTGTAAACTGCTCAGAGCTGTCATTCAGTGTTCAGATTTTTAAGTTTCACAAAACTCAGTGGAATTTGGCTCACTCACTAAAACTTTAAGCACAACAAAAAAGTACAGAGATAATGACTTACTGCTTCAGAATAAGACCATGAAGTGACATAAAAATATTCATATCTTTGTAGACATGGAAGCATTTACAAGGTTATTTTATATAAGTAACTCTATGTCAGCATTCAATAGAGCTTTCAGCACTGTGATGTTAGAAGTATTTGTATTGAAGACTCATATTAAGCTGGTCAACTCCCTGAGTCCACTGCTGACAAAGATTCAGTATAAAATGGTTCTGCCATCCAAGTTTCCTTTACAGATGAATAGCAACATTGAGAATTTTATAATTAGTAACAAGCAGTCCCTATATTGTATTCATCTTGATATTTTAAAATGGATTTGAAATAAATAAAAGTATTTAAATAGAAGTTTTTAACATTAAAACATTTCCTGGATAGTTTCATTTTTATGTACATATTTTGGGAAAAACCACATTTATAAATATGAGGAAAAATACTGAAAGGTACACATGTCCCAGAAGATCTTGCTGCTGCTTACTTTGTGCCAACTGAAAAGAGTAATGGATGAGCCAAGAATATTCTTAAGCAGACCCATGGGCTGATTCTTCTACAAATTCCTCAAACAAAGTTAAAAAAGAAGTCTGTTGAATAATAGTGGAGGCTATCGTACGGGGAGACATTCTAACAGCGAGTACTGCTTTAAGATGACAAGAAAGAACCTGAAAAGTGAAGAAAAATCATTTTATGCAATTCGCATTGAAGTTCTGAGCATGACTAAGCACCAGTCTTTTCTCTATATAGCCAAGTTTGCACCTGTAATTAATTCCTCATATAGTTATTATTAACTCTGTCCTTAAAGTGCCCCAGTTATATGGTCACATGAAAGCTATAGGTCTAAATTTTAGACATTTCATTGTTAAGGAGAAATCACTCCCCAAACTGGGTAGAATGGCAGAGTTTAAACAACTTTTGCTGTTCTTTTGAGAGTAAAGAGTCAGGAGTGTGAAGGCAAAACTTTTAGGAACCGATTGCTTTGATGTCTCCACTGTTTGGTCTAGCTTCTGAGAGTTTCATTAAATTGGTAGAATAGCCTTTGGCAGTAAAATGATGTATCTAATTTCAGAACTAAATCTCTTGAGAACCTTAAGCTAACAATCACAATATGAACAGCTTATCAAGTATTTAAATTTTATGTTAAGGATTTGTTATTCTTAATGGAATTTTTTTTTCAAGATTTCAAAATTGGAGAGGAGACTGAATTGGGAGACTTTTGCTTATGAAATAACATTCACAGGAGGAACTACGAACTGCTACATTAAAACAATGTTTCCTTACAACTCATACTTCTTTTGGTTTGACATATTCATTGTCATTTAATAATATGTCAAAATACTGTGAAGTCACTTTTTAAATTAATATTAAAATGCATATATTCACTGTTGTGTATCTTCATTGTATTTTAATATTGTTATATGTTTTAAAGAATAAATGTATGAGATTTTTTTTCTGTTTGTATAGAAGTTATCAGTTGGGAGTTGATCATGTGCACTATGTATTTCGTTGCAAATTTCTTTAGTGCCTAAGATTTGGTTTCTGTGTCTAGACATCTGTTTACAGTACGGATGTTGGCATGGTCAAACATCTCTGTTGTGTAAAATTTGTTTTCCATAATCTCTGATTCGACAATAAAGAGCTGATTCAGCCTATGACTGGGCAGAGGACATAGGAGGGCTCGACATTTGATACCAGCCAGGGTTCCCATGTGTAGAGAGAGGAAAGAGAGAAGAGTGATGAGGAGGGAAGAAGAAGCAGAGATAACATGTGGGGATATCAGGAGGATTTGCCTTGAGGTTGCAATGAGTGAGTCACTATGAGGACACATGTGGACCAGAGAGTGAGCCAGGGCAAAATCAGATTGGCAAGTAATGGGCATTTGTCTAGGTATTAGCAGCCTTAGCGTGCTAGAATAGCTTAGAATCTGACTAGCACAACATTAATTAGCCAACAGCTTATTAATAAAAATATAGGGCTCTGTGTAATTTACTCAGTAAGTAAAACTGGCTAGAGCAGAGCATAAAAATACCTGCAGTTATTTTGGATCAAAATGGGTGTACCAATCCTTCTCCCACTGAAAAGTCTACAATAGTAGTCACAGAATTAAAAATAACAAATACCATCATCAGCATCAAGAACAATAACAATAGTACCAGTCAAAATGTTAGTTAGAACAAGACACAATACTAAAATTAAATATTCACATATAAAAAGAGTTACATAAAGGAGATTTTTTTTTTTTAATGAAGAGAAAAGGTGTTCTTAGGTGTAAGGGAAATATAAAAGTAATAGAATGTGCTTTGTCTATCTACCAAAGTGTATTGACCACCAAAACATTTTTCCAACTTCTATATGATCTGTCCTGTTTGGAAAATCTAGTAGGGCAGAGTAAACTAGTGTTTGTTGGGATAGCTTCAGCCTTACAAGGCACCTAATGGAAAGAAAGGTGCAAAGTGGTTCACCTGAAGGAAATGTACGAGCCAGAAAAAAGCATTACTGTCACCATGGTGATTAAGTTTCTCAGCACTTTAGAGCCATCTACAAAAGACTAAACTTTCATGAGCTCATTTAATCTGGATAACAGTGTGAACTTACATGTTTTCACCACATATTAGTGTAGAATTCACAGAATGTCATTAAATATATGCAGTCTAATATTTAATAGCTTTTCTTCTTTTTTTGATGCTAACCATACTCCTCATCACAAGGAACTCATATGTTAGTTTTTAAGTTTTCTCGTGGAATATTTCTATAAAATATAATCAACCTATAGAGAAAAATGGGAAATCATGTAAATATGCAGTCCCAAGTATGACAACTATTAACATATAAAATACATGACTTAGGACTGGAAATAGGGCTTAGTGCTGGCTAGCAGGCATAGTTACCAGAAGTATAGTTACCAGAAGACCTGGGTCTGACTCTTAGCATCCATATGGCACTTTACAGTGATTTGTACCTCTAGTCCCAGGGGATCTGACATCCATTTCTTAGTATGCATACATGTTCTTCATAGATATACATACAAACAAAACAATCATAAACATAAACTAAAAATAAAAGCATGAGCTATTGTAGATAAATGAAGGCAATGTGTTTGCATCCACCCTGAATTTATACTGTTTGTTTGACATTAGTATTCGCATTGTAAACTATAGAAACATAATTTTATGATAACCAGAATCTAGAGGTAGAAGACAGGGAAAAGATCTTTTATGACTTGGGGTTTGTGGGAAGAAATCAAAAGAAATTGTATAGCTTTTCCTCTCTACTTAATCAAATCTTAACAAGAAATGCACACTACATGCCTTCCAGATACAGCACTATTCCTGGAAATTAATCTGGAGAACCCAAAGCCAACAAGTAACTTCCTCTCTTTATGCATATGAAGGAGAATTAGCATCTCTGAATCCAATTACCCTAAATTCCTAATTGGTTTTATTTTTATTATTGAACTAAGACTGTTTGTTGTAAGTATGATTATAACATAAGAGGACTTTAGGAATTCTTTTCCTTTTAAAAATCATTTTTTACAATTATATATATATACTATTACTTAATAGATATTCTCTATTATTTTTATGCCCACTTATAAAATTTTTATGTGTATATATGTGTTTATTTATGTGTAAATATATGCACTACATGAATGCCTGGTACCTTGGAGGTTGTAGGAGGGTTTCAGATTCGTTTAAACTGGAGATAAAAATGGTTGTGAATCTCTAGGTATGAATTCTGAGAACTGAACCCTGGTACTCTGTCACAGTAGCAAATGCTTTTAACTTCTTAGCCATCTCTCTACTTTCTTATTAGTTTCTGTTATGCTCTGTACCATCATAGCCAGTTCCTTTCTTCTAGCCCAATTTTTTTAGTTAATCACTGATACCTGTAAGGTGTGCCACTGTTTAATAGCATTGAGCACACATATGGCTGTAGATGGCTGTCTTCTGATGTGTGTGTGTGTGTGTGTGTGTGTGTGTGTGTGCGAGTGTGTGTGTATTTTCAGTATTTATAATTGTTTATTTATTTATTGGAGAAAGAGCAGCACACACTGTGGCATATGTTTGGAGATCAGAAGACTAGTTGCAAGGGCCAAGTCTCCCTTTCATTAAGTTGGTGTCAGGGAGAGAACTCAGGTCCTCACATTTGACAGAAACCGTTCTTTCCCACTGAGATACCTCACTGGCCCTGCTTTTGCCATTTCAGAGCATCTTTAAAAACAAAACAACAAATAGAAACAAGGTTGTACATCATCTCTAAAGATGTTTTGTCTATATCTAAAATAGATATAAACTTGTTCATATCTATCTATCTATCTATCTATCTATCTATCTATCTATCATCTATCTATTCTATATAAATCTAGCTTTCATTTGCAAGTGCATACCATTCTAAGTGTGCTTCACTAGCTTCAATAGAATTTATGCATATTTAACTTTTAAGTATAGCAACAATTGATAAAGTATCTGTTTATAGATGAAGATTCAAAAATGAATAAGAATGAAAATTTATTTCCTCTCATCTCAGGAACATTTTCCCTAACATACTATATTTTTACTTTGATAATTTATGCTTTTTATAAATTTTATCTACATCAATGTTGGAAATAATATTCAAAATTAATGTAAAATATATATGTATGTATATAACATATTATCAAGTACTTGCATTAAAAATTTGAAAGGATAAGAAGGTGGTGACTGCTTCCCTTCACTGAACTCATCCATGTTTCTCATGGTTCTGATTTTAGCTTCTTCTCACCCTTCAATATGTGTTAAGAAATTTAAACCTGTAATTTTGTGGAAACTTCTTATTGTTGTTCAAGAGTTCCTATCAGTTCAGTGGCTTTTAAGGACCAGAGGAAGGACTTTTGATCTTCAGGAAACATTCAATTTTATTATTTAAGTTAACCACTTATAAGAAATTGTATAAAGAAGTATTTTTCAATTCTGACATTATTTTCTTTGACAGTTGGGTATTTTTGCCTTTGTTGTAAGAAGTACTAAGCATTGTAGGAAAATTAGGGACATTCTTGAACTCTACTAACTGCATGCTAATAGTGATTTTATTTAAATATGTAATTATAATAATAATTTTAAAAAGCGAAGTACTATCTAGCTGAAGAGTGTCGTTCGTACAATAAAATAAGTCTGAGTTGGTGACTAGTGACATTCAAGTAATGATTGCTTCTTATAAATTATATATCTTACAATTTATATAACTTAGTGTGAAAATTGTTTAAGTTTATTCTGCTTGGTGCTCGTTGACTTAGTATATGATGTATCCTTAAGTATTGTGGTTATTTGAATGAGGATGGCCCTCACATACTTAAGTGTTTGAATGCTTAGACCTTGGTAAGCAAACTGTTTGGGAAGGTTAAGAAGTTTGGCTTGTTTCATGTAGGTGTGTGGCCTTATTGGAGGAGGTATGCCATTGGAAGCCAACACTAGTACTAATCTCTTCTCTCTCTCTCTCTCTCTCTCTCTCTCTCTCTCTCTCTCTCTCTCTCTCTCACACACACACACACACACACACACACACACACACACACACACACATACACCCTTGCTCTATCTGTTGCCTGCACATCAGCATGTAAATTTCTCAATGACTGCTCCATCTATTTCCACCATGATGATCTTGGGCTAACACTCAAAAACTACTAACAAGCCACTAATTAAATACTTCCTTTCTTAAGTTGTTGTTGGTAATTGTTATTTCCACACGGCAATAGAACAGTAACTAATTCACATATTATTTACAATTATTTTAGATTCCTTGTCCTGATTATGTCAATATGTGTGTGGTGACAGGTTGGTTTTAATGTTTTCTTTAAATATATACATTTAAATATAATATTTAATATATAATATAACATTATATTATAATATTCTTTAAATATATAATATTTTGGGGAAGATGGACACGATATACCAGAAAAACCCCACTAAATAGGTCAATTGTGAGGTGGCAGAGAGGGGTGAGGCAAAGAAATACTTTCTTTTTATTATGAGTAAGCCTTAGGGCTTAAGCAAGCTTGATACCAAAGAATTGGACTTTTAAAGTACTACTGAAGATTTTCTCATTCCCAATCTCAGAATGGATGGCTAGGAGGGCTGGAGTAAGAGGTGAGAACCAAGCATCCTAGGAAGTATTTAAGTAAAATAGCTCACATTAAATTCTACATCTAAGTTTAAAGAAGAAACTATTCAAGGAAACATGATTCTGGATTCATGTGGAATATTGTCCAATGCATTGGTATTATTTGATATCAAACTGACTTTAAAATTTTAGTGAAATATGCTGTAGCTAGAACTTAATTTTCTATGACTTTCAACTTGTATGTTTTACTATTTAAATGATAGACTACATTAAATAGTAGTGTTGTCTTGTATATTAAAATAATATGTCATTTTATGACTTGGAGAAGAGTAAAAAAAAAAACTTAAATTATTGCAAAGTAAAAAGAAAGATAGATGTTTTGAATCTGGAATATTTAAGTCTTAGAGCCAGCGTGTGCTTAGAAATAAGAAAGAAACTACATTGATTTGAGAGAAATGCTTCAGTTGCATGATCAAAATAGAAGCCCTACAGGAATAAAAACAAAACAATCCAGTTCGATTGAATTGGTTGAAGAAAGGTATTCTCAAGGAAGTGGATGAGTTCTGAGAGGATAGATTAGATAATACTAAGAGACAGGTAAGATAGTAAAGGCCAGGCACAAATGATAAGCACCACAGTTAACTGCTCTTTAAAAGGCCATCAGGGATAAGTATTATAAGTGTAACTGAGGAATAGCGGTCAAGGCCCACAGAAATTGAAGAGGACACAACAAAATATTCCAAAGAAAAGTAATAGCTGTGTGAAAATGCAGTTTGGACAGTTGCTATTAGATACCTAACCAGAAATATTGTTATAAGCATGTTGAAAGTCAGAAATTTAGGCATATTGCATTTTTTTGGAGGCAGTGACATATTATGTAGCCACAGCTGATGTTACAAAATTTAATTGTCCAGTTTCAATCTCCCCAGCACCAGAAAAAAAATAGATGTTTTCTAGTATACTAGCCAATCGCAAGTATATTTGAGGTTAGAAGGTCTAAAAATAGCCATTGATGAAGCACTTACTCATATGGGTATGCTTTTGGACAGGCACGTCCAAGATATGAAAAGGTGCATTGAGAGGATCAATAAGATACAAGTTTATCTATACTAGCTGTTGGGTAAATGTGAAAATATTTCGTGTAAATAAACACTTCAGAGAAGAAAACATGGGAAATTTTTAAAATGTTTATAATACAGCTCTCCCGATTTCCCCTCTCACAGTTCATATCCCACTTCTCCTCCCCACTGTTTCCAAGAGTATGTTGCCCTCCTTCCCCAGGTCTCCTCACTCCCTGGGGCCTCAAGTCACTCCAGGGTTAGGCAGATCCTTTCCCATTGAGACCAGACCAGACAGTTCTCTACTGTGTATTTGTTGGGGCCTTGTACCACCTAGTGGATGCTGCGTGGTTGGTGGCTTAGTGTCTGAGATATCGCAGGGGTCAGTTGAGGCTGTTGGTCTTCCTTTGGGGCCGCCCTCTTCTTCAGCTTCTTCCAGCCTTCCCCTAATTCACCCACAGGGATGACTGGCTCTGTCCATTGGTTGGGCATACGTATCTCCGTCTGTCTCAGTCAGCTGCTTGTTGGGCCTCTCAGTGAACATCCATGCTAGGCTCCTGTCTGTAAGCACACGATAGCATCAGTAGTACTGTCAGTCCTTGGGACTTCTCCTTGAGATGGATCCCAATTTGGGCCAGTCACTGGACCTTCTTCCCTAATTCTCTTCTTCATTTTTGTCTGGGAAGTTATTTTAGATGGGGACAATTCTGGGTCAGAGTTTTTGACAGTGCAGTGGTAACCCCATCCCTCCACTTGGTGCCCTGTCTTTTTACTGGAGATGGATTCCTTCTCCCCACTGTTGGTCATTTCATCTAAGGTTTGTTTCCTGAGAGTGTCTCACCTCCCATGTCTCTGATACTTCCTAGAGGGTCCCCCCTATCTACCACTCCCCAAGATTACATATATCCATTCATTCTGCTGGCACTCAGGGCTTCCCTCCTATCTCCCCTTTGCCTGACCAGGTTCCCCTTTTTCATATCCCCCTTCCCGCTCCCTCTCAGATTCCTCCTTCTCTCTGCCTCCCATAATTATTTTCTTCTCCCTCCCAAGTGAGATCCTTACTTGTGCCCTTCTGCTTGTCAACCTTCTTGAGCTCTGTGGTTTTTATCCTATGTATTCTGTACCTTTTTGGCTATTATCCACTTATTAGTGAGTACAAACAGTGTATTTTTTGGGGGTTTAATTTACCTCATTCAAGGTTTTATTTTCTAGTTCTATCCATTTACCTGCAACATGGTGTACTAATTATTTCCCCTTTTTATTTATTAATCATTTTATTCATTTATATTTCAAATGATATCTTTCCTCCAAGTTTCCCCTCCTCAAAGCCCCCATCCTGTCCTCCCTCCCCTTTGCCTCTTTGATGATGCTACTGCCTCCCTACTCTAGCATCCCCCTACACTGGTGCTTTGTACAGGCTGGTTTTGTGTGTCAACATGACACAAGCTGGAGTTATCACAGAGAAAGGAACCTCCCTTGAGGAAATGCCTCCATGAGATCCAGCTGTAAGGCATTTCCTCGATTTGTGACCAAAGTGTGAGTGCCCATTGTGCGTGGTGCCATCTCTGGGCTGGTAGTCCTGGGTTCTATAAGAAAGCAAGGTGAGCAAGCCAGGGGAAGCAAGCCAGTAAGTAACATTCCTCCATGACCTCTGCATCGGCTCCTACTTCCTGATCTGCTTGAGTTCCAGTCATGACTTCCTTTGATGATTAATAGCAATGTGGAAGTGTAAGCTGAATAAACCCTTTCCTCCTCAGCTTGCTTCTTGGTCATGATGTTTGTGCAGGAATAGAAACCCTGACTAAGGCAGGCATCAAGCCGCCACAGGACCAAGGGCCTCCCATCTCATTGATGCCAGATAAGGCCATCCTCTGATACATATGTATCTGGAGCCATTGATCCTCCCATGTATATTCTTTTGTTGATTGTTAGGTCCCTGAGAGATCTGGGTGGTCCAGTTATTTAAAATTGTTTTCCCTATGAGGTTGAAATCCCCACAAGCTCCTTCAGTCCTTCCTCTAGCTTTTTTAGGGTTCCCAGGCTCAGTCTGATGGTTGGCTGTGAGTATCCAAATCTGTATTAGTCAGGTGCTGGCAGAACCTCTCAGAGGACAGCCCTACTAAGCTCCTTGCCATCAACAATAGGGTCTTGGTTTAGTGTCTGCAGATGGGATGGGGTGGGTCGATCTCTGGATGGCCCTTCCTTCAGTCTCAGCTCCATTTTTGGTGTTGCATTTCCTTTATACAAGACCAATTCTGGATTAAAAGTTTTGAGATGGGTGGGTGGCCCTGTTCCTCAACTGGGGACTATGCTTATCTACTGGATGTTGTCTCTACAGGTTCTATCTCCCCTTTGTTGGATATTTTGGCTAATGTCATCCATATTGGGTACTGGGAGTGTTTCTTCTTTCCTGGTGTGTGGGACTTTCTAGTGGTTACTACCACCA
The DNA here is from genome assembly GCA_019843815.1 of Montemys delectorum. Lineage (NCBI taxonomy): Eukaryota > Metazoa > Chordata > Mammalia > Rodentia > Muridae > Montemys > Montemys delectorum. The sequence continues at coordinate 80,734 of JADRCD010215621.1, forward strand.
GTTCCCCATCCCCTATTGCTACATATTTTTATTCAATTTCCTCGCCCTCTGTCCTTCTCTACTGTCCCTTCCTGTAACCAATCCTGCCCATATTTTTCCCATCCTCTCCTCCCTCTCTCCCAGGCCCCTTCATCTCTCTACCTCCTGTGATTATTTTGTTCCCTCTTATATGTAGAATTGAAGTGTCCACAATTTGGTCTTCCTTCTCCTTAAGCTTCCTATGCTCCTTAAGCTTCATATGGTTTGTGCGTTTTATCGTGGGCTTTCTAAACTTTTGGGCTAATATCTACTAACTGAGCATATATCACATGTGTTCTTTTGTGTCTGGGTTACCTCAATCAGGATGTTATTTTCTAGTTTCATTCATTTGCCTTTGAATTTCTTGAAGTCATTTTTTTTTAATAGCTGAGTGTACACCATTGTGTAAATATACAACATTTTCTGTATCCTTTCTTCCATTGAGGGACATCTGTGTTGTTTCCAAATCCTGGCTACTATAAATAAGGCAGCTATAAACATATTGGAGCATGTGTCCTTTTTATACATTGGGACATCTCTTGGGTATATGTTCAGTAGTGCTATAGCTGGATCTTCAAGTTCAACATTCTTAGTCATCAGGGAAATGTAAATCGAAATAACCCTGAGATTCTACCTCACACCAATCACTATGATTAAGATAAAAAAACTCAGGTGACAGCAGATGCTGATGAGGATGTCTGCAATCTTAATAGCTAAGTAGTATTGCATTGTGTAAAGGAACCACATTTTTTGTATCCATTCTTCTGTTGTGGAACATCTTGGTTGTTTCCAGTGTCTGGCTATCAAAAATAAGGTCACTATGCACATAGTGGAGCAAGTGCCCTTGTGATATGGTGGGGCATCTTTTGTGTATATGTCCAAGAGGGATATAGCTGGGTCTTCATGTAGATCTATTTCCAAATTTCTGAGGAACCTCCAGATTGATTTTTCAGAGGGATTGTACCAGTTTGCAATCCTACAAGCAATGGAGGAAATGTTCCTCTTTTCCCCACATTCTCACCTGCATATGCTATCATTTGGAATTTTTATCTTAACCATTCGGATTGATGTAAGGTAGAATCTCAGGTTTGTTTTGATTTGTATTTCCCTAATGACTACGGACTTTGAACATTTCTTTAAGTGCTTCTCAGCCATTCTAGATTCCTCTGTTTTGAGTTCTGTGATTAGCTCTGTACCCCATTTTTTGATTGGGTTATTTGCTTCTTTGGAAGATAGCTTCTTGTATTCTTTATATATTTTGGATATTAGTCCCTTTCAGATGTAGAAGTCATATATCAGATGTGAATTTTTTTTCCTATTCTGTATGTTAGTGATTTGACCTATTGACTGTGTCTTTTGCCTTACAGAAGCTTTTTAGTTTCATGAGGTCCCATTTACCAATTCTTGAACTCAGAGCCTGAGCCTTTGGCTTTCTCTAGGAAATTTCCCCTTGTGTCAATGAGTTTGAGACTCTTTCCAACGTTCTGTTCTGTTAGAGTCAGTGTTTTATGTTATGGTCCTTGATCAACTTGGACTTGAGCTTTGTGCAAGGTGACAAATATGGACCTATTTTCATTTTTCTACATGCAGACCGCCACCTGAGACAGCACCATTTGGTGAATATGCTGCCTTTTTTTTCATTGTATATATTTGGCTTCTTTGTTAAAGAACAGTTGTCCATAAGTGTGTGAGTTTATATCTGGGTCTTCAATTCTATTCCATTGATGTACCTGTCTGTCTCTACACCAATAACATGCAGTTTTTATCACTGTTGCTCTGCAGTGGAGCTTGAGGTCAGGGATGGTAATTCCCCCAGAAGTTATTTTGTTGTTAAGTTTTTTTTGTTATCCTGGGATTTTTGCCTTTCCATATGAATTTGAGACTTGTTTTTTCCATGTGTTTGAAGAATTTTTGTTGGAATTTTGATGGGGAGTCCATTGAATCTGTAGATTGCTTTTAGTAGAATGGTCATTTAAACTATGTTAATCCTACCAAAATGATCATGGGAGATCTCTCCATTTTCTGAGGTCTTCTATTTCTTTCTTGAGAGACTTGAAGTTCTTGTCATACAGATCTTTTAACTTGTTTGGTAGAGATACACCAAGATATTTTATATTATTTGTGACTGTTGTGAATTTTGTTGTTTCTCTATTTTCTTTTTCAGCCTGTTCATAATTTGTATAAAGAAAGGCTACTGATTTGTCTGAATTAGTTTTACACTCAGCTGCTTTGCTGAAGTTTGTCACATGTAGAACTTCACTGGTAGAATTTTTAGGCTTACTTATATGTATATACTATCATATCATCTGCAAATAGTGATTCCTTGATTCTTCTTTGCCAATTTGTATCCCCTTGATTTCTTTTTGTTTTCTTATTGTTCTAGCTAGGACATCAAGTACAATATTGAATAGATATGAGGAGAGTGGGCAGTCTTGTCTTGTGGGATTTTAGTGGGATTGCTTCAATAATTTCTACATTTAATTTGATATTGGTTGTTGTTTGCTGTATGTTGATTTAGTATGCTTAGGCATGGGCCTTTAGTTCCAGATCTCACCAACACTTTTTTTGTTTACCTTTTTTTCTTGTTTATTTTTTAATTATTATTTTACTTATTTACATTTTAAGTGTTATCTCCATCCCTGGTTTCCCCTCCACAACTGCTTTGTGCAATCCTTCCTTAGCCCTGTTTCTCTGAGGATTCTCTTTCAACAACCTTCCCACTCCTACCTTTTTGCCCCTTCTCTTTTCCTCACAAGTCTCTCCCACCTGTGGTTAATTTGTTCCCCCTTCTGTGTAGAAATGAAGCATTCACACTTTGGTCTTCCTTCTTCTTCTTCTTCTTCTTTTTTAATTGCTCCCGGCTATTTTTTTTTTTTTTTGTCTTCCTTCTTTTTGAGCTTCATATGGTCTGTTAGTTGTATTGTGGGTATTCTGAGTTTTTTGCCTAATATGCACTTATAATTGAGTACATAGCATATGTGTTCTGTTGTGATTGGGTTACCTCATTCAGGATGGTATTTTTTACTTCCTTCTGTTTGCCTGTGATTTTCATGAAGTCATTGTTTTTAATAGCTGAGTAGTACTCCATTGTGTAAATGTACTATATTTTCTGTAGCCATTCCTCTGTTGAAGGACATCTGGGTTGTTTCCAGCTTCTGGCTATTATAAATAAGGCTGCTATGAACATAGTGGAGCATATGTCATTGTTTTATGTTGGAGCATCTTTTGGGTATATGCCCAGGAATGGTATAGCTGGGTCCTCAGGTAGTACTATGTCCAATATTCTGAGGAACTGCCAGACTGATTTCCAAAATGGTTGTAACAGCTTGCAATCCCACCAGCAATGAAGGAGTGTTCCCCTTTCTTTACATTCTTGCCAGAATGTGCAGTCACCTGTGTTTTTCTTCTTAGCCATTTTGACTGGTATGAGGTGAAATCTCAGGGTTGTTTTGATTTGCATTTCCCTGATGACTAATAATGTTGAACATTTATTTCTTTAGGTGCTTCCTGGCTGTTTGAGATTTTTCAATTGATAATTCTTTGTTTAGCTCTATATCCCATTTTTAATAGGGTTGTTTAGTTCCCTGGAGTCTAACTTCTTGAGTTCTTTGTATATATTGGATATTAGCTGTGTATCAGGATGTCAGATTGGTAGAAATCTTTTCCCATTCTGTAGGTTACTGTTTTGCTCTATTGAGGGTGTTCTTTGCCTTACAGAAGCTTCTAAATTTTATCAGATTCCATTTGTATATAGTTCACCATAGATCCTGGCCATTGGTGTTCTGTTCAGGAAAATTTCCCCTATGCTGATGTGTGGGAGGCTCTTTCCCAATTTCTCTTCTATTGGAGTAGGTGTGTCTGGTTTTATGTAGAGGTCCTTGATCCACATGGACTTGAGCTTTGTGCAAGGATATAAAAATGGATCAAGTTGCATTTTTCTACATGCAGACAGCCACTTGAGCCAGCACCACTTGGTGAATATGCTGTCTTTTTTCCACTGGATGGTTTGGGCTTCTTTGTCAAAGATCAGTTGACCATAAATATGTGAGTTTAATTCTAGGTCTTTAAATCTATTCCATTGATCTATCTGTCTCCCTCTATACTAATATCACGAAGCTTTTTTAGTCACTATTGCTTTGTAATAGAGCTTGAGGTCAGGGATGGTGATTCCCTCAGAAGTTCTTTTTTTGTTGAGTATAGTAGTCACTACTCTGGGTTATTTGTAGTTCCAAATGAATTTGAGAATTGCTCTTTCTATCTATGTGAAGAATTGAGTTGGAATTTTGATGAGGATTACACTGAATCTGTAGACTGCTTTTGGTAAGATGGATATGTTTACTATGTAAATTCTGTCAATCCATGAGCATGGGAGATCTTTCCTATTTCTAAGGTCTTCTTCAATTTCTTTCTTCAGAGACTTAAAGTTCTTGTCATATAGATCTTTCACTTACTTGGTTAGAGTCACACCAAGATATTTTACATTATTTTTAACTATTGTGAAGGCTATCATTCTCTAATGTCTTTCTCAGACCATTTATCCTTTGAGTAGGGGAAAGGTACTGATTTGTTTGAGTTAATTTTATATCCAGTCACTTTGCTGAAGTTGTTTATCAGCAGTAGGAGTTCTCTGGTGTAAATTTTGGGGTCACTTAAATATCATCTAGAAATAGAGGTATCTTAACTTCCTTTTTTTCCCAATGTTTATCCTTTTGACATCTTTTTCTTGTCTAATTGATCTGGCTAGAACTTCTAGTACTATATTCAATAGTACTAGGAAGAAAGTGAGCAGCCCAGTCTAGTAATTGATTTTAGTGGGCTTACTTCAAGTTTCTCTCCATTTAGTTTGATGTTGGCTACTGGTTTGCCGTATATTGCTTTTACTGTGTTTAGGTATGGATCTTGAATTCCTGTTCTTTCCAAGACTTTTAACATGAAGGAGTTTTGAATTTTGTCAAATGACTTTTCAGCATCTAAAAAGATGATCATGTAGTATTTTTCTTTGAGTTTGTTTATGAATTGGATTACACTGTTGGATTTCCATATATTGAACCATCCCTGCATCCCTGGAATGAAGCCTACTTATTCTTGTTGAATGATCATTTTGATGAGTGCTTGGATTTATTCTGTAAGATTTTATTGAGTAATTTTGCATCGATATTCATATGGGAAATTGGTCTGAGGTTCTCTTTCTTTGTTGGGTCTATGTGTGGTTTAGGTATCAGCGTAATTGTGGCTCCATTGAATGAATTACATAGTGTTCTTTCAGTTTCTAATTTGTGGAGAAGTTTAAAGCATATTGGTATTAGGTCTGCTTTGAAGGTCTGATAGAATCCTGCACAAAAGCCATATGGTTCTGGGGATTTTTGGGTAGGAGACGTTCAATGACTTCTATTTATTTAGGGGTTATAAAAGAGTTTAAATGGTTAACCTAATCCTAATTTAACTTTGGTACCTGGTGTCTGTCTAGAAAATCATCCATTTCATCTAGACTTTTGTAGTAGAATCTGATTATTTTTAAAATTTTCTCAGTTTCTGTTGTTATATCTCCCTTTTCATTCTTGATTTTGTAAATTTGGATATGTCTCTGTGCCTTCTAGTTAGTTTGGCTAAGAGTTTATCTATCTTGTTGATTTTCTCAAAGAATCAGCTCCTGGTTTTGTTGGTGCTTTATATAGTTCTCTTTGTTTCTACTTGGTTGATTTTTGCCTTGATTTTGATTATTTCCTGCTGTCTACTCCTCTTGGGTGCATTTGCTTCTCTTTGATCTAGAGCTTTCAGATGTGTTGTTAACCTGCTAGTGTACACTCTCTCCAATTTCTTTATGTAGGCACTCAGAGCTATGCATTTTCCTCTTAGCACTGCTTTCACTATGTGCTATAAGTTTGGGTATGTAATGACTTTATTTTCTTTGAATTCTAAAAAGTCTTTAATTTCTTTCTTTATTTCTTCCCTGACACTTTCCTGAGTAGAGAGTTGTTCAGCCTCCATGTGTATGTTGGTTTTCTGTTGGTTTTGTTTTTATTAGTCCCTGGTGATCTGATAGCATGCATGGGATTATTCCAATCTTCTTGTATCTGTTGAGGCCTGTTTTGTGACTGATTATATGGTTAGTTTTGGAGAAGGTACCCCGAGGTGCTGAGAAGAAGGTATATTCCTTGTTTTAGGATGAAATGTTCTATAGATATCTGTTAAATCCCTTCTGTTAGTTTCACTGTGTCTTTGTTTAATTTTTGTTTTCATGATCTGTCCATTGATGAGAATGGGGTCTTGAAGTTTCCCAATATTATTAGGTTATGTTCAATGTGTACTTTGAGCTTTAGTAATGTTTCTTTTAAAAATATAGTTGCCTTTGCATTTGGGGCATAGATGTTCATATTTGAGAGTTTATCTTGATTGATTTTTTTTCTTTGATCAGTATGGAGTGTTTTTTTTTTTTCAATAAATTTTGGTCAAAAGCCAATTTTATTCAATATTAGAATGGCTACTCCAGCTTATTCCTTGGGACCATTTGCTTGGAAAATTTTTCCAGCCTTTCACTTTGAGATAGTGTGTGTCTTTGTCATTGAGGGATGTTTCTTGTATATAGCAAAGTGCTTGGTCTTGTTTTCATACCCAGTCTGTTAGTCTACATCTTTTTATTGGGGAGTTGAGTCTATAGGGTTGATAGGGTCCTGCATCCACTCCATCACAGGGCAGGGCTGCTTGGGGAATTTAATTGCACTTGCCCCATTCGATCACTGGTCAGTGTCTAGCTGGACTTAGTTAAGCCTTGGGACACCACTCAGTGGGTGGGGAAGTTCAGTCTGAGGCCAGGGACAGCTGGAGCTGGCTTGGGGCTATCTGGTTCTCAGGCTCTTAGAAACCCAGCACTTCTGGATGCCTCAGAAGAGCTGAGAACAGAGTGGAGGCTAGAGGGCTGGATCTGGACTGGAGCCAGGGGAAAAGGGGAGAGAGTCCTCGGCTTAATGGCAGGGGGGCTTGAACTGAACTTGGCTTTGTGGCCATGACTTGGAGCACAGAAAGGCCTTCCATGGGAGATTAGACAACAGCTCCTGATGAAAAGAGATGGTCCATGGTGTTAAGGCATTTATTGTCATGGCAGAAAATGGATGAGTAAAACTGCACCCCATTTCTCAGGGCAGGTCTGAGGTTAAATAACTTTTGCAAGGAGGAGTATCTAGGAATGAAAACTTATTGACTAAACCTCCTGGTCTAATTAGGTACCTCATTAAAATGGAGCTCTGTCTTGAACCAATGACACTTGTGGTCACATGGTCCAAAATACTTTTACATGGTCACAAATTGATGGAGAGCTGTGGTCTTGTGCCAAGGAACAGGCGAAATGCCTACCATCACTTCAGATCAGTAGAATTTTGAGCCTTAGCTCAACCAGGATCAAGGCTACCTTTCATGGTCCTGAATGAGTCCTTTGATGTTAACAAACATTAAGAACCTGTGATTGCTGCTTTGTTCAATTTCTTCACCTGTTTGATTGTGTTGCCCTGTATTTCTTTAAGGTATTTATGTGTTTCCTCTTTAAGTGCTTCTCCCTGTTTACCTGTGTTTTCCTTTATGTCTTTCTGTGAGTTATTTATATCCTCCTTAAAGGACTCTATTCTCTTCATGAGATAGGATTTTAGGTCAGCATCCTGTTTTTCTGGTGTGCTGGCTTGTCCAGGGCTTGCTGTGGTGGGAGAAATGGGTTCTGATGGTGTGAAAGTACAATGGCTTTTGTTCCTTATGATATTGCACTTGCCTCTCGTCATTTGGTTATCACTGGTGTTACTTTGCCTGAGTATCTATGTCTGGAGCCTGCCTCCTATGTCCCTGGGTTGTGGCAGGTCTTTTGGGAGACCTGTGGCCCTATTTGCAGCAGATCTCCTGGAAAGAAAGTGAGCCCTCTCTTTATATAGATTAGAAGGAAGTTTAAATAAAAATATACTAATTAAAAAGAAAAAGTAAATAACAAATTTTAAATTCTAAATAGTTCACTAAATTAAAAATAGAAAAAATTAGTGAAATAAAGCATAGAAAAACATCTCAATACACAGAGGAATAATACCAAGATTTACATTATAGGAAAAAGTTTCAATTTTTTTTATGGTTGTCCATTCTAAATTTAACTATAAATAGAAAAGAAAGTAAAAAAAAAAGGAAAAAAAATAATTATATGTCTCACTGTTAAAGGCCTCTCAGAAACAAGGAGCTAGTATGGATAGGAAGAGATTTTCATCACACAGTAACAAACCTGGTACTTCCTGAAGCCAAATTAAGCAGTTTTACAAATCCTGATGTTCTTCTATTCTTTTTAAATTGCTCATTAATTATTTGATTTATTTACATCCCAAATATTGCCCCCTTTCTCAGTCCTCCCACCAGTATTCTTCTTCTATCCACCCAACTTTGCCTCTGAGAGGGTGGCCCCATCCCAGGCATTTCTTCTCCCTGGGCTTCAAAGCTCCCAGTTTAGTTGACACTGTTGGTTTTCCTACGGATTATCATCCCCTTCAGTTCCTTCAATTTTTCCCCTAACTTATCCATAGGAGTCCTGTACTTCTATTCAATACTGGGCCATGAGTATCTTGCAGCTATCTCAGTCAGCTGCTGGTGGATCCTCTCAGAGGACAGCCATGTTATGTTCCTGTCTGCAAGCACAACAGAGCATCTGTAATAGTGCCAGGGTTTGTTGACTGCTCATGGAATGGATCTCAAGTTGTCCTAGTCCCTAGTCAGCCATTCAATCAGTCTATGTCCTATTTTTGTCCATGTATTTCTTTTTAGGCAGGAAAAATTTGGGTTAAAAATTCGAAGGTATATTGGTGTTACTATCCTTTCACTAGGGCAATATCTATCTACTGGAGGTGGTCTCTTCAGGATCCATATTCCCACTGTTGCACATTTTTGCTAAGGTCACTCACATTGAGCCCTGGGATACCCTGCATCCCAGGTCTCTGGAAATTTCTAGAGGTTGCCTTTACCCACAAACCCTGTAGCTGCAGATTTCCATTCACTCTCTTAGTGCTCTAGGTCTCCTGTTTCCCGACAGCTTCCCCCATTCCCTTTCCCTTTTCTTCTCCCACCCAGGTCCTTCCCACCCTCTGCCTCCTATGACTATTTTGTTTACCCTTCTAAGTGTAATTCAACATTCATCTTGGACCTTCCTTCTTGTTTAACTTCTTAGGGTCTATGGGGTACATCTTGGTTATTCTGTACATTTTGCCGAATATCCAACTTATCAATGTGTACATAGATAGTATGCATGCCATTTTGGAGCTGGGTTATATTACTCAGGATGACATTTTCTAGTTCCATGCATTTGCCTGCAAAATTTGTGATGTCTTTGTTTTTAATAGATGAATAGTATCCCATTATGTAAGTGAACCACATTTTCTGTATCCATTAGTCAGTTGAGAGACATCTGGATTGCTACCAGTTTCTGGCTATTATAAATAAAATGTTGTTATAAACATAGTAAAACACATATCCTTGTAATATTGTGAAACATCTTTTGGGTATATGTCTAGGAGCAGTAAAATTAGGTCTTTAGGTAGAACTATTTCCAATTTTCAGAGGAACTACCAAACTGATTTCCAGAGTGCTATACTAGTTTGCAGTACTACCAGCTATTGGAGGAGTGTTCCCTTTTCTCCACATTCTCACCAGCAAGTGCTATAGAGTTTTTGATCTTAGCCATTCTGATTGGTGAAAGGTCAAATCTCAGGTTTGTTTTGATTTATATTTCCCTGATATCTTAAGATGCTGAACATTTCTTTTAAGTGCTTCTTGGCCACTCGAGATTCCTCTGTTGAGAACTCTTTGTTAAATCTGTACTCTATTTTTTTATTTGATTTTTTTTTTTTTGGAGTCTAACTTCTTGAGTTCTTTATATATTTTGGATAATAGTCCTTTATCAGATGTAGGATTCTGGAAGATGCTTTCCCAGTCTGTAGGCTTTGTTCTCCTGACAGTGTCCTTTGTCTTACAGAAGCTTCTCAGTTTCAAGAGGTCCCATTATCAATTATTGATCTGAGAGCCTGGGTCACTGGTGATCTGTTTAGGAAAATTTCTCCTGTGCCAATGTGTTCGTGGATATTTCCCATTTTCTCTTTTATTAGGTACAGTGTATCTTATTTTATGCTTCTGTCCTTGATCCACTGGACTCAAGCTTTGAGCAGAGTGATAGGGTATTGAAACTTATTTCCCTTGAAAAGAATGTTCCTAAGTGGTTTTCTTATGGATTTGCCTTCTGTTCTGTACCTTATCATCCTTTAATTCTTCCTTTACTAGTAATGATTTGTCACTTAATGAGCCAAATTTGGTTTTAAAAATACTTTGAATTTAAAAGTTTTTTATGATCCTCATTCTCTATTTCTTGAGAATTTTTTTTGTGTGTTTTTTTAAATTTATTTTTTATTAGATATTTTCTTTATTTACATGTAAATTACTCCTTTCCCAGTTTCCCCTCCAAAAAACAAACAAACAAACGAACAAACAAAAACAACAAGAACAAACCCCTGTTGCCTCCCCCCTCCCCATGCCTGCCACCTCACCCTCTCCCACTTATTGGCCCTGGCATTCCCCTACACTGGGACACAGAACCTTCACAAGGCCGAGGTCCTCTCCTATTGATGATCGAATTTGCAATCCTCTACTATACACATGCTGCCAAAACATTCAGTCCCACCATGTTTAGTCCTTGGTTGGTGGTTGGGTCTCTGGGAGCTCTGAGAGTACTAGTTAGTTCATATTGTTGTTCATCCTAAGGGGCTGCAAACCCTCAAGCTCCATAGATCCTTTCTCTAACTCCTTCATTGGGGACTGTGTACTCAGTGCTTGGTACATCCCTGTCTGTCCCACTCCCATTTTTGTTCCTGCCTCTCCCTCTTTTACAAAAGGACATATTTTGCTTTTTGCTACAACTGGTAAAGTTTCATTATGCTGTCCTATGTATGACTTTGGTTTTTTTGTTTTTTGGGGGTTTTTTTTGTATTTTTGTTTTCTTTCTTTTTTTTGTTTTTCTAAATCTAGTCATGTTTTTATTGGAACTTCTTGTGCTATTCATCATCTAGGACATTCTTACTTTCCATGACCCACATAATTCCTTTATGTTTTTCTGTTTTGGATATATAATTACTAATTGCATTACTACTACTTCTCATGATGTTTATGTTATAAATAGACAACCACTATATAGTTTTCTACCTGTTAATATTACTATTCTATGGTATAATGATCCTGGACTACAACTCCTGCATTAAACTTTTGCTACCTTTTCATACCCTAAGTGCATTGCTGCTGCCGTCATCTTAGGGACTACCAAACTTATAGGTATTTTAGTTTGTTTTACAATAGCAACAACTGCTTTGGTTCAACATATTCATACTACCACTCATGTTGATTGTCAAAAAAATGTTTACTGTGGCACTTATGCTGCGGTACCAAATTGACAGCATCCTTCAGGATCATATTAATGCTTTGGAAGAAGGTAATCAGTTGAATACTATTACTATTAAGGTTTGACTTAGTGTACAATGTTACTCTTCTTTCAGATGAAGTTGTGTGACTTCCTCTTCCATATAATGATACAAAACATGACTGAGGTCAAGCCCAGGCACATTCACAATGTATTTGGAATTAATCTGTTTTATATATGGATATGGTGTTCCTTCAGCAAAAGATCTCTGATAGCTCATACTCCTATTATTTCCTTCTCATTGGAAGGGACCACTGACTCTCTTCTGGTAGCTTTTTGCTCCTAAGAGGTATGCACTAATTCTTGGTCCTATTCTATAAATTTGTATATTAGTATTTTTATGTTTGCTTTTTGTTTTCTTATTCCCAGTCACCATCAGACACCCAGACAAATGTTTGCAGGCCTTGTTAGTTGAATGTTATGCTTTCAACTTAAAAGAAACGTGGGAGGTTGTGTTGCCAACACCCTGAAGTGCTTTTTCCAACATTCCAGTGCTTGGACCATCTGAATTGATTCTTCAGTGCCCTTGGTAGAAATTCGCTACACACCTTTTGCTTGCACTTATATTTCTCACTGTTAAAGGTCTCTCTCTGAAACCTAGACCTGGCATGAAAAAAGCTGGTGTAAACAAAAATGAAATTGATGGAATTTCCCTTGTAAAAATATTTATGCAGAAAATAGAGTCGTTCTCAGTACTTATTACTTGGATTTACTTTTAGATTATTAATGAGTCATTTTAGTAAGCATGAGACAATTTGAGAAAATTTTTTAAAGAAGAAAATCTTAGGGAAATTCTAGAAAGCTGACAAACTAACTGAATCACTGGGTATTTATATTTAGCTTCAGAAACAAGGAAGTAGGAACTAATATGAATAGGAAGAGATTTTGATCACACAATTGAAGACAGACCTTAATACCTTACTGAAGCCAAATTATGCAGTTTTAGGAATCCTGATGTTATTCTATTCTTTACAGAATTGTAATACAGATAGGAATCATATTAAGACAAGTGCTCATGACAGAAACACAAAGGAAAACATTTTCACTCACTGAACTGCCTGCCTTTCTGAACAAACTTGTTAGCCAAGGGCTTTTCTGATATTATAGAGAAACAAAGAACAGACTGCCTTTGCTTAAGCAAGGGGCTAGATAATATTTTCAGAATCAAAGGAAAAAATAGTGGTCTTATGTCAAATATAAAATAAATATAAAGGAAGGAAATGAAGAATTAAACAAGGATCAGAGAGATTTGAATTTTGTAGAAAGACAAGTTTGATACAACATATAGTAAGAAATACCTGTTGATCTATTAATTCTGTGCCAAACTGAAACAGAATCAAATTCAAATGGAGTCATCCTCTGTCATATTTCTGTAACCATAAAGCTCTATGACATCAATTTTATGGAAAAAGATATTGAATTAAAAGAAAATTGATTTTATCATAATTTTATTTTTTTAGATTTCATAAAATTGTTGTTTGCTTGGTTTGTTCCTATTTCAATATTCTTATGTAATCAAGAAAATGTGTTCTAAAAGGCTATGTAACCAGTGATTAGAGTTTCTGAGGAAATGATTTTATGTATAAAGCCAGTGAGAAACACAAGTTGCTAGAGTGGAACAAGCCATACCGAGGTGCTATTCTTTTCTGTCTAGTTTCTATTGTAAGGAAACTGAATGCTCTCCTCCTACCTATGTTTCTTCACTTGATTAAGCTACTACCTCTTCCAATCACCATCTACAAGTTGTACCCTCAGGCAGGTCTGGATCCCACCAATTCACATTGAGTTGAAGTTGGGCTTTTGTCAATGTTGTCCTCACATAGGGACCTGTGGTTGTATATGTTCATCATTAAAAATAATTCTTGTACTCACAATTATTGCTGAGAGAAAAAGGTAACAATTTGCACATAGCAGATTACAAGGTACAAAATACTTATTATGCTACAAAGTAGTACATAAAACCAAACATTGCTTTCCTTGTATCACTTAAGTTTGGGTATGTTTCACTTTTATTTTCATTGAATTCTAGATGATTTTTTTATTTCTTTATTTCTTTCCCAACCAAGTTTCCAACTTGGTTGTTCGGTTTCTGTATGTGGTCTCTGTTGTTTTGTTGTTTTTGAGGCCCAGCCTTAATCTGTTGTGATCTGATAAAATGGAAGGGGTTATTTCAATCTTCTTGTGTCTGCTCATGCTTTCTTTGTGTCCAATTATATTCTCAATTTTGGAGAAGTCTCTGGAAAATACTGAAAAGAAGGTATATTCTCTAGTTTTGTGGAAAAGGTTCAGTAGATATCTGTTGAATCATATCATTTGTTAGTTTCATTGTTTCTCTGCTTAATTTCTATTTCAATGGCCTGCCTATTGGTAAGAGTGAAGTATTGAAGTCCTCCATTATTGTGTAGAGTTTAATGTGTGATTTGAACTTTAGTTATGATTCTTTTATGAATGTGATTGTCCTAGCATTTGGAGCACAGACATTTAGAAATGAGATGTCATCTTAGTGGATTTTTCCTTTTTTGAGTATGACATGTCATTCTCCATAGCATCTTTATTCATAATAGCCAGAAACTGGAAACAACCCTGATGTTTCTCAACTGAAGAATGGATAAAGAAAATGTGGTATATCTCACAATGGAATACTATTCAGCTATTAAAAACAAGGGCATCATGAATTTTGCTAGCAAATGAATGGAACTAGAAAATAACGTCCTGAGTAAGGTAACTGAGAGCCAAAGTGACAAGTGGATATTAGACATAAAGTATAGGATACTCATGCTACACCTCACAATCTCAAAGAAGTTAAACAGAAGGAAAGTTCAAGTGAGGATGCTTGAATCTCAGTTAGAAGAGAGAAGAAAATAATCATGGGAGGCTAGGAAAGAAGGGATCTTGGTGAGAGGATGGAATTAAATAGGAAGGCAGAATCAAGTTGTGTGTAGAGACAGTAGAAAGGCTTAGAGGGCCAGGAGAATGAATGGAATTCTCCAGCTGCTATGGGATGTGGGGGTGAACAGTAGGGTAATCTCTAGTAATTCCCAGATACCTAGGAATGGGAGAGTATCTCTGGAGTTAACACAGGTGACCTTAGAAGATATGCCTAATAGTTGAGACAGAGAACCTGAAGAAACTCCCTCCTGTATCCAGGCAGGAGCCCTGATAGATGTGTAAGGATAACGATGCACCTACAAAACTGTTGACTCAATATTTATTCTTTCTAGAGAAAATTTAGGGCAAAGACAGAAGGGAGACTGAAGGAATAGACAACCAATAACTGCCCCAACTTGAGACCCATCATATGGGCAAGCACCAGTCCCTGACACTATTAATGATACCTTGTCCAGATATAATGATAACTCAATCTCTGGGTGTAACAACTGAAATCTAATCTTGTAAGTCTTATTAAAATCTTATTCCTCTGGTGGTGAATCCTTTTGGATCCATCATCATCCTGGGAAACTCTAGCTGTCCCTGTTCCAAAAAGGATCCAACTCTCCTCTGCTTTCCCTTTTCCACCATCCAACCTGGAAGTTCAGCCTACATGCCCAGTGATTGGCTCCTTTATTCATTAACGGATTGGTTCACAAGAAGCCACCTCATTCCAGACAATCTCTCCCAGGAGAGCAGAATTAATATAAAATACAAGCAGCACAGAACCACCCACAATGTTTGTTTCTGGACTTCTTTCCTCCCATTCTCTCATTATTCCAGCCTCCAAAACCTGAAGTCATGGCATTAGCATCTGATGTCATGAAACAGAAAGAAAATCTTTACCTCTCTGTTCTCTTCTTCAAATCTAATTTCCCAGGACTATAGTAGATTATCTGACCACCCGCTGTGGTCTCACCTTCTTCCTTGAAGCCATCTACACCAGAACACATAGATCTTCTGCTCCAACTTTTCTTCACTCAACTCATCTTAGTCCCCAACGCCAACCAACAATCTCTAGAAACCTGCAGGCCATTCCAGCTAAGAAAGCAAGTTGACTAACTGTGGCTCTTCCCTAATTTTCCATTTTTTTTTTTATTCCTATCCCTTCAATTTTTTTTAGGAGACTTCCCTTTGTAGCCAACCCTTCTGCTCTCCTGTATTGCAGTCTTCACTAATTCCAGTAGATTTTTATGTTTTACATTATCTATCTATCTATCTATCTATCTATCTATCTATCTATCTATCTATCTATCTATCTATCTATCTATTTTACACTTCTCCTGGTCCACCCTTTAACTGTTCTACATTCCAAACCTCCTCCACACCTCCTGTCCCCAGGAGGATATCATCACCCCCCACACACTCCCCACCTTACCCGACCTCTAAATTCCCTAGGGCCTCCAGTCTCTTGAGGGTTAGATACATTTTCTCTAAAGCCAGATCTGGAAGTCCTCTGCTATATGTGTGTTGGGGGCCTCATAGCAGCTGGTGTATGTTGTCTGTTTGGTGGTCTAGTGTTTGAGAGATATTGGGGGTCCAGGTTAATTGAGACTGCTGGTCTTCCTATAGGGTTGTCCTCCTCCTCAGCTTCTTCCAGCTTTTCTATAACTCAACCAAAAGGGTCAGCAGCTTCTGTCTACTGGTTGAGTGCAAATATCTGCATCTGACTCTTTCAGCTGCTTGTTGGATCTTTCAGAGGGAGGTCATGATAGGTACCTTTTTAGTGAGCATACCATAGCCTCAGCAATAATGTCAGGCCTTGAGACCTCCTCTTGAGCTAGATCCCACTTTGGGGCTGTCATTGGACCTTCATTTCCTCAGGCTCTTCTCCATTTTTATCCTTGCAGTTCTTTCAGATAGGAACAATTGTGAGTCAAAGTTTTGAGTGTGGAATGGCAACCCCATCCCTCACTCGATGCCATGTTTTCCTGCTGGAGGTGTGCTCTATAAGTTCCCTCTCCCTATTGTCTGGCATTTCAACTAAGGTTCTTCCCTTTGAGTCTTGATAGTCTCTTACCTCCCATGCTTCTGGTGCATTCTGGAGGGTTCCTCCCTATCTTCTACCTCCAGAGATTGCCTGTTTCCATGCTTTCTAGTAGTCCTCAGAGCTTCAGTCCTTTTCCCCCACCCAATACCAGATCATGTTTCTCTCTTCCCCCACCCCGATGCCCCTGTCTCCTTTCTCTCCCAGTTCCCTCCCCCACCCATGTGGTTGCTTTCTTCTCACTCCCAAGTGGGACTGAGGCATCTGCACTTGGGCCCTTCAGCTTGATGACCTCATTCCAGTAGATCTTTCTTCCAAACATCCTCCCCACTTACTCTGGTATCATAGCACAGAAACTCCAGCAGAATTTCTCTAGAAACCTGGCAGCTATGGCTGACTGAGAAGAAGTAGGCCAGCAATGCAGGTAAGTAAGCTTATGATCTTCATTCTCCCACCCATCCTTCACATCCAATTCCCCAGTCCCATCTCCAGGTTTTTAGCAGACTACCTGTTGTATCTGCTTCTCATTTTCTACCCCTATTCCTAGAAGACTAAGCAAAACCTGGTAAAACACTCTGCCTTCCTCAATGCAAGGAAACCATCAGCAGTCCATCTCCATTTTTAAGTGTCAGAACACAATATCTAGGAGCACATTTTATCCAGAATCATAGGGGCCACTACTTTCAGAGCACTATATAATTTCCTACCAGGAAATACACAGAAGCCACCCTACCCTAACAACTAGATTGTGCAATAGAAACCAAAGAAAAAACACTCACCTAACAAAGATAAGACTAGATATCAGCATCTGGATTTATAATTTTCACAAGCCTGAATATTTCGACACCAGCATGAAAATGCAGTCAGTAACTGTCAGAATAATATGTATCCATTAGAGTTCAATAACCCTCCAACGTCAGGACAAGAATATTCCAATATAGCTGAAGCACAGGGAACAGACCTTAAAACAGCATTTATGAATATGATGGAAGTACTTAAAGAAGAAATGAAGAAATCTATGAAAACACAAGCACCAGAAGAAAATTATTAAAACTGTATGTTCATTTACAGTTGATATTAGAGTATCACACATATGTGACAATAAAAATCTCACTCCTGCAGGAATTAACACTTTTTAGCAAAGAAGTTAGAAAGAAAATTCAGTAGTCAAATGAAGTGAGAAAAAAATCTTGGAACCAAAACCTTTCATAATAGCCTTAAATTATATGAACTATGCTTTCATGAGGGTCAAACTGGATGTCTGCATGTAGAATGCAAGTAGACCCATATTCATCACCCTGCCCAAAACTCAAGTTTCAAGTGGACCTCAAAATCCAACCCAACCCAACCAACCAATCAAACAAACAAACAACAATCAAACAAAAAAAAAAAAAAAACAAAAAAAACAAAACAAAACAGATGCCCTAAACATGATTGAAAAGAAAGTAGAAAATATCCTTGAAGTCATTGGCCAAGAAAATGGTTCCTGAACAAAACATCAATAGCATAGGCACTGAGATAAACCATTAAGAAGTGAGACCTCATAATACTGAAAACCTCTGTAAGGCAAAGGATCAAGCGAATTGGACAAAGAGACAGCTTTCAAAATAGAAAAAGGTTTTTACTAACTCCACATCTGATAAAGGACTAATATATTTATATACACATATATTTATATATATACATACATATATATTCATATATATGCATCCTTAAATAGTAATTAATAAGATATATATCAAGAAACTAAACAATTAAAATTAAAAGTATGTTGTATATTTAGGCAGAGAATTATCAGTAGGAAAAATTGAAATGGGTGAGAAGCAATTAAACATATGTTTAACTTTTTTAGTCATTGGAAAATTGCAAATCAAAACTGCTTAGGAATTTCATACTATATATAAAAGATTGGTCAAGATCAATAAAACAAGTGGCAACTGATATTGGTGAGGATATGGAGCAGGGAAAAGACTCCCATATTTCTGATTGGATTGCAAACTTACATAGCCGCTATAGAAATCAATGTGGTGGTTCCTTAGAAAGACAGGGATTGATTTTCATCAGTGTCCAGCTATGCCACATCTCGGGCATATATCTAAAGGAGACTTTATCTTACCACAGAGGTACTTGTCCTACAATGTTTATTTGCTACTATATTCAAACATCTGGAAATTAGAAGAAGTATCCTAGATGTCCCTTAACAGAAGAAAGGATAAAGAAAGTATGGTACATTTGCATGATGGTATATTACTTAGCCTTAAAAATGGAATAAATTGCACACATTGCAAAAAAAATGGATATATGGAATTTTCAGTAAGTGGATAGAAATAGAAAAAAAAATCTTGACTGATGTAACCCAGTCACAGAAAACAAAAGTGAACAAACAAACAAAATGATACCCTCTAATCAACATAATTTACATACATATGAATGCAGAGGCTGATCAACATAATCTACATACATATGAATGCAGGGTCTGAAGCTTCATGAACAGTCTACAAGAGTCTTTACAATTTTGGTCCTTAGGGCTGAGGGGATAAGTAGAAACATGAACCCATTCATAAATCAGAAACACTCTCTAGTTTATAACTACCTGTAAATGAAAATTTAATTTTCTCTAAGGCGTTGTCACTGGGGAAACAAATCTCCTTTTAGAATAAGCACGCATGAAAGTGGGTGGCTACCACAATATGGACTCAGAGACATCTTTGAAGCTTCATCTCTCATAATGTTGGACTCTTCTTTTATTTAAATTTTATGTTACTCTTCTATGTATATATATATATGTGTATATATGTACACACACATATATATAAATATATGTGTGTGTACATATATACATATATGAGTGTATATGTATATATACATATACATATATATACATATATATATTTGTATATAATTTCTTCTCTCTTTTACCCGATGTTGCTGTTTTCCTTATATTATGGCTTAGAGTTTAATGTTTTCATCAAATTCTTGAGTGTATGAAGAAATGGGTCTTTTGTGCCTTTTCTTGGGCTCTTTTCCTTCTATTCTATGTTGTTTTCTCCATTTCTGATGTGTTATTTTTTCTTTTATTTTTTTTTAAAGCCAGTTGTTTTCTAATGAATGACAGAAAGGGGTTACTAAGATAGGGGTGATGGGATGAAGCTGGAAAGAGTTGAAAGAAAGGAAACAATAATCAGTATATAATATGTGAGGGGAAAATCCATTTTAATGAAAGCAGGGAAATAATTAACCTGGCAACTAAAAACAGATCCATAGCAATTATTTTAAATTTACAGAATACTTTATTTCTGTTATAAATGTCTAGAAATACATTATTTGAGTTGAATTACAGGGTTTTTTCCAGTTATTCTAATTGTCTACTAGGCTTATGCTAACAATCTCCTTGAGCAAGGGCTGCATTTCTATAGCCAGGATGCTTCCTTACACACCATGTGTGTGTAACCAAATTATAAAACAGAAGAAAGACTGGTAGGAGTCTGAATGTAGAGGACACAAGATGAAAGACTCCTGTCTAAAGACATTGCTTCAGCTGAGTCCTTACTCCTTCACCTATTGAGCTTACACTCCATCAGTAATAGATACACAGCTACATTATACAGTCTTTTGGGTGCCAAGAAAGAAATCATTTGAAAAAATGTTTGTCAAATGTATTTACTTACATTTGGGAGAAACAGAACTGTGTGGAGATGAAAAATCTATGTTAATACATTCAATGCCTGTCATAAAGAATTATGATAAGGTTTTTTTGTGGATGACAGGACTAAACTAGGAACCATGTTTACACAACACCTTGGGGATGTGTCAGAATCAGTTCAACAGATTATAAAACAGTTACATACTAATCTGAAAATTCTATGTGATCTGTCAGAACAAAAAACAGCAGTGATATTTCCATAGTGCCTTAGATTGAACTAAGGGATTTTTCCAAACCATTTCAGATTTAGTTCTGTATTTTAACAAGATAAGAACTGCTGAATAGCTATATTTTTCACAGCAAAGTTGAAGTTAGAGCCATAAATTTCAATATCTTTCATTATTTGTTTTGTCCTTTTATATTACTTTTAGGAAAAACAAATAAACATAACATTTGCTTCATTTTTAGTAATACTCTTTTACGTTTTAATAAATAAATGTGTTTCTGTGAAACAAACATAAAAAGAATAAGATGATAGTATAGGAATAAATAAAATTTAACAGGAAAAACATGAAGTAACTGTCCTTACCTAAGTTTAAATTACACAAGAGAAACAAGGATAAACCCTAAAATATCACAAAATACAGTTTATAATAAAATGTTTTATCAGAATTGTGTTCCTTCGTGAACATTTTCTTTCTGTCTAATCTGTGATTATGCAAAACATTCCATACAAACTTATTTGCGTAAAATTCTGTCTACTCACACTTGTGAGAATCAGTTTACAGAGCTCAAACAAATTTTATTGCTAAAATAATATTAGCTAGAATGCATTAGGTTTTCATTTAATCCAAAAAAGAAGGAATTCAACATGGTTTTTATCATTTTTAGTGAAAGCAGAAATATTTTTCTCATACCTCTGAACAAGAATGTCTTACTCAGGTTTTCCTTTGCTGTGATAAGACACTGTAGTCATAATCAAGTTGGAGAGGAAAGGATTTATTTCACTTCCACTTTCATATGACAGGCCATCACTGAGAGATGCAGCGGCAGGATCTGGAGCACAAGTCCTGGAGTAATGCTTCTTTTTGCCCTGTCCCACACTTCTCGCTCACATTGCTTTCTCTCTGTCTTATGTTTTCTTTATTTACAATATCTCCTTTCCCAGGTTCCCCTCCAAAAAAAAAA
>JADRCD010215622.1:0-11692 GCA_019843815.1 Montemys delectorum
CACACACACACACACACACACACACACACACACACACACACACAGCTCCATCAGTGCACAGGACTGATTAGAACAAAACCATCTTCATCTTTTCTGACTTCTTTGTTTCCCTTCTAGAGCTTCCCTTACTCAAGTAATGACAAGGCCTAATAAAATGGTTGTTCTTTTAATGCCTTGAAGCTGTGAAACTCCATGAGTCTTCATGTAGAGAAAAAAATATTAATAAAATATTACTCTAGTGCCTTAGAAATTTACATCAAAAAGTCCCTATAAGGATCCAAATACTCTCTGTCTAGCTTCTGTTTGGACTGAAAGCAAACAGGAGCCTAAATTCCAGGATTTGGGCGCTGGGCAAGAGAAGAACACGTTTGATGCCTGGCGCTTGTGCTCAGATGCTGCATCTCTCAATGCTGCCCGGCGTCTAATGTTCTCTACTGTCTTTCTGAATGCCCCGGGGGCCAGCTCGGGCTCTGACCTGTGCATGCCACCCAGAAACTTATCTTTCTAGACAAGCCTGTGTGCGACTGTTTCTAGACAATTTATTTGTTTCAAATGTTTTAAAATTTGGGCAAAAGAGAATTGGAGCACAAAAGTGTATTAGCTTGTGATTTCCTTCATCCCTCCTTCACCCAGCTGCCTTCCCTTCCCTCATCACTTGAAATCAGTACTATGCAGCAATATTTATTGCGAGTGTTGTATCACTGAATGTCTATACACCCAGATAGGGACACCCCCCCCAACCCCAGGCAGATCAAATAAGTTTACCACATAGTCCAGCTTGCTGATACTGAGTTTTACTTGGGTTATTTATGGAAGCATGAGGGAGGGGTGACTTACAGGAATAGAAAGGTCTCAGAGATAGCTAGGTCACCAAAGCTCACCACAGCATGGATGAGATCTCACAAAAGCTGAAAACCTGGTGCTCTCTGAACAGCCTGCTGGCAGCTCAACATGTTCAAGAGTGTCCCTGCTAGGCAGCTCAGCTTGTCTGAGCCTCTTCCAGGTGGCTCAGTTTGCTGGAGAGTATTTCTCAGTAGTCTTGATACATTTTGGGGGAAAGAGAGGACCTAGTGAATCTGGTAAGTTTCAGGGACTTCCTGGGGTCTTTATGTTGTTAACCTTCTCAGTTTGAACAGCTCAGACAGAATGTTTTTCAGAGGAGGAAACTGCTACCCAATATTCACTGCTAGGTGACTAATTTATTCAGCTGCTTAGTGCCTACTGTGTTCTGGTGATGAGAAGGTGGGAAGAGACAGCAGCGGCAGTGCTCGATTTCCTGGGAAATGTGAGTTAAACAGGAGAGAACCATTAACAAAATGACTCCACAGACACCTTTGTCGTAATGCATATAATTCATATTTGATAACTCTAGCAGAAGAAAGGCCATGCACCAGGAGAGATTGGTCATAATGAGGAAAGGTCATTTCATCATTGGGATTATTCTTCAAGAAAATGAAGTTCATGACAAGGGACAAATTAGAGGTAAAAGGTCATGAGAAGAGGAAGAAAGGCCCAGGACAACATCATGGGAGGAGGGATGGGGTAGTTGGTGGATAGGAGGGGCTGGGATCTTCTGTGTGTTTGGAGAGAGGAAAGAGAGAGAGAGAAAGAGAGAGATCAGGAGAGGGTGAGGGAGGCCAAGGGAAAGGTGGGGAGAATGAACCCTGGAGAACAGAAGAGGCCATTTGTAAGAGTTTGGTGTGACTTGTAGAATGCTAAAAAATGTACTGGAGAGTTTCAGGAGACATTTCCATAGGATAGGGAAGGATGAGTTAAAGAGAAAGTGAGGGCAGGGAGATGGCTCACTCAGTAAGTGCTTTGTAGAGCTCAATCCAATCCCCAGTGAGCAGTAAACCATAGGCAATGCAGTGCAAGGCTGCTGTCCCAGCAGCGGAGGGGCTAAGAGGGTGCTTGGGGCTTGGTTGCCAGCCTCTCCAGCCAAATGGTGATTTGTGGCTTCAGTGAGAGACTCAACCTCAAAAAATAAGTGTGGAGAAACTGAGGAAGACACCCAACCTCATTGTCTGGCCTCTTCATGTGTACTTGCACACATGCACATACACCTACATATGTGTGTACATATGAACATACACATGAACATACACACACAGAGGGAGAAAGGAGCAAGTAGTTTCCAGAGAAGGTTTTGTCAGCAGTTGTAGCCAATCTTGGCTACTCTATGGGTTCTTATTTCTTCCACCTTTCTTCTACCTTTTCAACCCCTAACACTGGATGGGAGAGAGAAAAGGATAGAGAGGAAAGGAGAGAGATTCCTGAATAAAGACAGGGGCAATGTTATCATTAAATGACTTCCTGCTGATGAGGGGCATCACACTCCTTGGTCAAGTTTTATCTTTGCCATCAGAATATTTAATTTCTTCTTGTTGTTTCTTCACACATGACTATTTAACAAACTGTGACCAACAACAATCAAGAACCAACAGCCAACAGTCAACAACTAACAAACCATCCTGCTTATGAAAAGTCCCCAGAATTCCAAATATCACACAATTACAGAAACTATCTGCATCTGGGAAAACCTTCTAGAGATGAACCAGTTACAAAACATACACAAAAAGACCCGCTTCAATTGCGAGTGCCAACCTTACTTCAGAAAAACAGCCAGAAATTTACCGAGGTCCTTACTTTTCAGTGATCAAACGTCAGAGTCAAAGGGGAAGTTACCGTTCGTCCCATCACAGTCACAAGGGTGACAAAAATCACAATCGCAGCACAAAATAACAGACAAAGAGTAACACAGCAAGAGTGGCCAGCAGAGCCAATTGAAAAGAAACCAAACGACCAGGAGAACAGACACACCCTCCTCTTGAGGAGTTCTGCCCTACTAAGGGAATTCCTCCAGGCATCCCTGAGAATCCCAATCTCCAATTTTCACTGGGACATCTCCCAGGGTATTAGTCAATGATCCTGGCACGTCTGCCGATCAGCCCCCTTTCCTCCTCATGGAGGGCAGGAGGTTGCTGACTGCAAATAAACTTCAGAGGTAAACTTCGCTATCCCCTCTCAGGATGTGACCAGTTACAGGTTCACAGACTGCAAAACAAGCAAGGAGTTTCCAGACAAATGGAAAACATACAGACAGATAGACAGACGGACCACAAGTAAGAACTCACCTCCAAGGGGTCTTCGGAGAGTCAAGGGTAAATCCCGAATGAGCCCCCAAATGAAAGACCCCCAGAGCTGGGGAGACCCTGACTCAAGTCTCGGGATGACATGACCACCCAATAACTCAGGAGAGACCGATCTTGATGCAACAGCATGAGGTTTATTCAGGGTGAGGAAGGGAAGCCAGATCTGGGGTTGAACACGTAGCCTAGCAGGCCAGAGGAGTTCGACCCCGAGCACAAGGAACAAGGTGTATTTAAAGAGAAAAACCACAAACTAGGGAGAGTGAGGGGGAATTCCAACCCAAGGTATTTTCAGTTAGGGAGGGGAACATATTCATTTTAGGAATGTAATTTTCATCTACCAGTCGGCAGGGTGGAGAGCCTCATGAACCAGAGATGGTGCAGCGGAAGCAGGTCTCAAAGTCTCCAGCAGCCTACATGGCTTGGTGCAGCAGGTCGCCTGCTAGGCCTTCCCCAGAGCTAGCTCCACAGACATAACCTTTATGCCTCAGCTTATGTCTGGGGTTGAGGCTGGGGTAGCCATCTGGGCAGCCAGCAACCCCATATCCCATATGTGGGAATAAAATGAAAATTTTTATATAATATTTCTGTGTTTTTTTTTTTTTTTAAAGAAATCAAAACTCCCAAATTGTCACTACAATCAGCCTAGAAGAGGAGGCTGGGGACTTGAGCTAAACAGTTGTTAAAACTCGAAGGAAAGGAAAAAAAAAAAAAAAAAAAAAAAAAAAAGAGCACTTCATTCCAGGATGCTGGAAAGCATTTGGGACAGAATCCACAGCCAGAGAAACTGGCCTATGAATAGTCTCAGGCAGTATGTTGGCATGTACTAGTTGTTTTCTTGTGTTGTTTCGACAAAATATGAGACAAAGGCAGCTTAAGAAAGGAGTGTTTCTTTTGACTCACAGTTTGAGGGTTCAGCCCGTCATAGTGGGGGAGCATGGCAGCAGGAGTGGAGGCAGCTGCTCATATTGTGTCCATGCTTGGGCAGCAGGAGCAGAGGCAGCTGCTCATGTTGTGCCCATGCTTGGGTAGCAGGAGCAGAGGCAGCTGCTCATATTGTGTCCATGCTTGGGAAGCAGAGAGGTGAACACTGGTGCTGGGCTCACTCTCTTTTCTGCAGATTAGGACTCCAGTCTAGGGATGGAACCACCCATATTTCAGGTAGATCTTACTATTCTCATGAACCTATTCTAGAAACTCACTCAAATACAAGCCTAAAGGCTTATCTCCTAGATGACCCCAGATCTTACCAAGTTGATAGTTGATGCAAACATCACAGGGCACACACTAACTTATAGGTACTTTCGGGAGACTCTTGCTGATGAACTTACTTTATGGGCATGTTGCTGTCTAAAGTGGGTGGAGCCTCCTCATAGGAAGAACTTCCAAATCCTGCCTTTTCCTGGAGTTGGTCATGTGGATCTGGGGTCATTTTACGTGTAGAGGGGACATTAACTTCTCATCTATTGTCTTATAAAACAGCACTAAGGCTGTCATACAAATGGGAGTGGAGTCTGCAAAACGTTTGACTCAGTTATTTTCCTCAGTTTTGAGGTTGGTATGATTCAAGAAGGGTAGCTTGGAGTCCTTCATCTCCCATAAGATATTTTATTCTGTGCTCCACTCTGAATCATTTCATCCTTCAAATTCTTTTTCAAATTTAATTTTATGTTCTTTTTATTTTATCTTGATTAAGCTTTGAAAGGACTTGCCCAGAAACTTCTCCTGCCTGATAATTAATTTTAAGGTATTCTTCCCCAGTTCATAATAGCTTTTGTTATTGTATAATTAAAAACAAAATTAAAATATTTCTGCCCCCTCACTTTCATGAAGCCTGTAATCCAGCTCCTGGTGATGACTGGGCCTTCACAATGAGAGAGGAGCTCAGAATCGTTCTCTCTGTTGCAACTAAATTAAAACTCCAATAAGAAGAAACAAAGTAAATATTCAATCATTTCACAGAAATGATGAAATTTTTGTGACAAACGAATTCCTCCCACCATTCAACCTTCTTCAGTCTTTTCAGGGTCCTCGGGCAAACAGTACCAGAATTAAATTGCTATGGACTCTTGTGTGGGTGGCAGGTCCTCACCATGGTGAACAGCACCCATCTTCTGAAGAAGGAAGATGTGAAAGCATCTAGCTTGTATCTTCTCGTCTGTGCCACTCTGAGTTTTTCAGGAAGGCTTTGAAGGCAACATTGTATAGCTGCTCCGACATTGTATAGCTGGACTCTCAAATCCACATGACTCAAACTGATCTGGGGGCTGCAGGGAAGGGGCTTTGCAGATGGACATTCTCAAGTAATTTGCCTCTTTGCTTTATTTTGGCTCACACTTCAGAGTATACAACCTGCCGGGCAGTGGTGGCGCACGCCTTTAATCCCAGCCCTTGGAAGGCAGAGGCAGGCGGATCTCTGAGTTCAAGGCCAGCCTGTTCCATACAGAGTGAATTTCAGGACAGCCAGGGAACCTTGTCTCGAAAAACAAACAAACAAAAAAGAAAAAACCAAAACCAAAACCAAAAAGAGTCTACAACCTATCATGGCAGGGAAGGCCTGCCATGGGAAGGTAGGAGTGAAAGGCGGCTAGCCACATTCCATCAGCAGTCAGGAAGCAGAGAGATGTGGATGCTGGTGCTCAGCTCCTTTCTCCTTCTTACTCAGACCAGGACTCCAAGACACAGAGATAAGAGGATTGTTGGGAGAGTATAAACAATCAAGTTAAAACAAATATAACTATCCCCCTTGGCTGATGGCACAATAGGAAGTGTGAGTAGCCACTCACACGTCTTCAAGAAGGGTTTTAGTGCGGGACAGCTGTGTGTTCTGAAGTTGGAGTGAACCAGCACAGGATCAGTAGCTACCACTTGCAGGAGCTCAGCAACAGCCAGCAAGGAAGGGAGAGCCCAGCCACTGAATCACTGAATCACTGAAGAGAAATGAGGTCGGTTACTAAACTGAACTGGGTGGGAATAGGTCTTGCCCCATGCGCTCCGCTGGAGACTAGAGCCCCACCAACACTTCTCTGGGAGTGTTCGAGGGGACCTCCAGTCAGAGGCCGGCCACACCTATGCCCTTACCACCTCCAGACCCCTCAAACTGGGAGAAAGGAAGGGTGCTGTTTTTAGTACTTAAGTTTAAGGCGATGTCCCAGGATAAATAACTAGTTTAGGCATGTAAAGGCCAGATGAGTAAGGCCACGTAGTCACAGTGATCAGATTTTGAAATACATGTTTCAGAGTTCAGGACTGATCTCGCAGAATGGTGGAAACGTGGTTGAGTAGCAGCTAGTGGCTTGTAGAACCTGAATGCATATGCCATCACATGGATTATATTTGGAGTAGGTGTGTGTGTGTGTGTGTGTGTGTGTGTGTGTGTGTGTTCCTGCACATATATATGTGAGTAAGCAAGTACATGTGCAGCAACACCTATGTGAACATGTATGTGGAGGCTGAAGGTCAATACTGGCTGTCTCTCTGCTTCTCCACTTGTGTTTTGAGATAGGGTCTGCCACTTGATCTGGAGCTCACTGACTTGGGCAGGGCAGCTGGCCAGCAAGCTCCAGGGATCCTGCCATCTCTGTCCCTCAGGCTATGATCACAAGGACAGGAATAGACCATACCACTCAGCTTTTTACAAGAATTTGAACTTGTCTCCTTATGCTTGCTTAGCAAGTACTTTAACATTTCCTTTTATTGCTGGGTAGTGGTGGCACAGGTCTTTAATCCCAGCACTTTGGAAGCAGAGGAAGGTAGATCTCTGAAATCAAGGCCAGCCTGGTCTACAGAGCAAGTTCCAGGACAGCTGGGATTAACAGAGAAACCCTGTTTTGAAAAGCCAAAAAAAAAAAAAAAAGGTGCTTTTATTCTTAATGAATAAGTAAAAGAACAACCATACTGCTGGGCCAATGACAGGCAGCTCGTATGACAGTGGGGCAAATTGTATTTCAGAGTGGGATCATATCCATCTTGATTTGAGTAGAAATACCTCCACATAATAACAAAATCACCTAAATGCATTTCTCAGATATATCGCCCTCATTAAATGGTGCATGCTTGTTCAAGTAATATATCTCTATCACCTTCCTTTAAATATTTCAGTGACACTGTTCCCAGGACACAAGAAGCATGGTAGCGGAGATAACACACACACACACACACACATTCTGATAAGTGTTCTACTGTGTGGCTCACACTGGCTTCCAACTCATGACCTTGCTGTCTCAAGGTGGCACTCAACGCCACTCCTGGAAGAAAACATAAAGTCCTTAATGTGATTTCCATAACGAAGAGGGTCGCCTCCATCTGATGGCTCCTGGTGAAAAATACCCAAGACTCCACAGAAGGGGAATGTCTGCCCCATCTCTAGACAATTTTGGTTGTAACAACTGGGGTGAGCTCTATTGGAAGTGATGCTATTGAGAACTTACTGGTGCAGGTGGCTGCCCCTGTGCTCAAATACCCTTGGACTAACAGATTGGAAATGCTGGTATTACTTAGATTAAGTCTTTTTTTAAAAAAAAAATGAGATATTTTATTATAGGAAAGAGAAAATAGGCTGGCCATGTAGAGAGAAAGAAAGGAGAGGAAGGAGAGGAGAAGAAAGGAGAGAGAGAGAGAGAAAGGAAAGAAAGGAAGCAAGAGAACAAGAAGGCAAGAGAGAGAACAAAGAGCAGGAGAGAGAGGAAGAAGGCAAGAGAGAGAACAAAGAGCAGGAGAGAGAGGAAGAAGGCAAGAGAGAGAACAAAGAACAAGAGAGAGAGCAAGAAGGCAAGAGAGAGAACAAAGAGCAGGAGAGAGAGGAAGAAGGCAAGAGAGAGAACAAAGAGCAGGAGAGAGAGGAAGAAGGCTAGAGAGAGATCATGTCATGATTTCTACAGGTCCCTGGTCTTGGTGGTTTTCAAGAGAATGCTATCACATACCCTGATTACAGCCATTGACATCCTCATGTCTTCCTGACTGTGTCAGTTTGTCGGGGCCTTTGACAGTTGACTTGTGTGAGTAATTACAAAAACTGAGATGAAGAGACTAACTCCCCATCAGGAATTGTGTGGTACCTAAGAACTGAGGAGACAAAGAGGAGCTTATGCAAGGTTGCCTGACCAAAAACCAACTCCAGGGTGAAAGTATTTATTTTAGCTCACAGTCCCACGTTACAGCTCATACTGTAGGGAATTCAAGGCACGGTCTTGAAGCAGCTAGTCATGTGACAGTCAAGAGCACAGGGAGAATGAATGCATGCGTGCTTACCATTTAGTTCATGATCTCCACTCTTACACAGTTCAGGACCCAAACCTAGGGAATGGTGCCACCAGTACTGGGCTGGGTCTTCCTACCTCACGCCATCAGGACAGGCCACGTCTCCCAGGCCAACCTGATGTAGATAATCCCCCATTAGACTCTCTTCCCAGATGGTTCTATAGTATGTCGGGTTGACAAGGAAGAGAAACCATCACATGATCAAATGTATATTTTTAATAAACGAATTCTGTTTGCTTTGTGTTACTAGCATTACCTTCTTGAAGCCTCCTGGAAATTCTGGAACCAAAATTCTACTGTTCTCATTTTACAAATGGAGAAATTTGAAGACCAAAGAAATCTAGGCAACATGCCCAAGAGTAAAGTGATGGTGATGCTGGAATTGTAGCCTGATTCCCAGTACCTTGATCCTACGACCTTACACAACTTCTTTGTCTGACATGACTGTTGATGCTTCAACACTTTATCTGTGGAGACGAGGTCTCACCCTGTAGCCCTGGCTGGTCTTGAACTCACTATGTGGCCTCAAACTTGAGAAGATTTACCTGCTTCTGCCTCCTGAGTGCTGGTAGTAATACCATGCTCAGCCTTGCTTCCAATTTTAGTTCTAAAAATGGCTCTGATGATTTTGCTGTTCTGTCACTGACTCTTTCATTACCAGTCTGCTCATCTTTAACCTGTTGCTGCTCAGTCTTTATCAGCTTATGCCTCTGGGATCAGTTGGCCACTAAGGGCTGTTCTAGCAAAGGAAAATAGGAAAACAGATTTATTATTTATCACTTTCCACAGAACAAATACAATCATCTTTCCCCCAAATATGTTTGAGTGTAGGATACCACTGTTCATAAAATCCTTCAGTGGCTCTTACTTCTTAAGATACATCCCCAAGACTTGACTCTCCGCATAGTCTGGTTCTGCCTACCTCTCATGGTGTCTGTGGGCCAGGAACAAAGGAAATTCAAGTAGAATGTTGTTGCTACCAGTGGGAGTTTTTGTCCTGCTCAAGCAATAGTCCAAGTTTGTGATGCGTTGAACAGTGACTTTCCTGGGCATCCCTGGGTCCCTTCTAATGAGCACTCCCTTCCCTTGGGGCCGAGTGTCAGAGGTAGAGTAGTTGCTCCTTTATAATCAGAGACACCTTGCTTCCTTCCATCCATTGGATAAATTGCAACCACATGACAATCCCTAACTGCAAAGGAAGCTGGGAAATGCCATTCATTTGTGTGCTACTGAGACAGGAAGGAAGGAGCCCTGTGGTCTGCCTGCCATCTTTCTGCATGCTTGTGTCGTCACAACTATCTTTCCCTTACACGCTGTACCTACAGTGTCCCAGAGTCCTCAATGCTGGTCATTTCCGCTAGGATTTACTTCCTGTGGGTTTACATTCAGAGTTCATTCTCCCAGTCTAGTTCCTTGATTTCTTTGGCTCTCAGCTCCCACATCTCTTTTCTGGCAAATGCTTCCTCATTCCCCTAGAGCCATCCCCCCGCCGCTCCCCAGTTCCTTTCTGTTATATGTTATTACAGAACTTTCCAAGTTCCTCCACATAAATCTACAATTAGAAACTTCAAACAGGCTGGAGATTGGCGAGGGGCAGCATCTGCTGCTCTTGGAAAGGACTCAAGTTTAGTTTTCAGCGATCATATTGGGCGATGGACAACTGCCTAAATTCCAGGTCCTGGGGATCTGGCGCTGTCTTCTGGCTTCTGCAGGCACCACATGCAAACATGTCCAAACACACACACACACACACACACACACACACACACACACACACACACAGATTTACAAACTCCATGTTTGTGTGACAGTTTCATTACTTTCAGATTTGCCATCTAGACCATAAGTGCCAAGACAGAAGTGACAACCTTTCTTATACTGTATCTTAACCTTAAAGTACAACTCCTGTGGCCACTCACCAAATATCTATCAAATTATAATTTAACGGGGTGGAGAGATGGCTCAGCGGGTAAGAACACTGACTGCTCTTCCAAAGGTCGTGAGTTCAAATCCCAGCAACCTCATGGTGTCTCACAATCACCCGTAATGAGATCTGACACCCTCTTCTGGTGTGTCTGAAGACAGCTACAATGTACTTATTTATAATAATAAATAAAATTAAAAAAAAAATTATAATTTAACAAATGTACAGTGCTTGACAAATATATATGAGGCAAATACATATATATGTTATATATATGCACATACATGTATAATATGCACACATATACACACATGTATGCATATGCATTGCATATATACATATATCTGTGTATACATTATATATGTATATACATATAGCAATATAGATATTTCCCTCAACAGATTCAAGCCATGATGTACTGATCGTATTTTTGTCCTGTGACTATTTTATAGGCCACAACATTGAGTTACTCAGGGGCTGTGTACCTTCATCTCAACACACCATGTGATTATTCTAGTCACTCTGTCTTACTTTGTGCCCTGACGGCCTTTCTGTTTATTAATTCATCAAACATATACTGAATCTATACTGGCTGCAATCCACGGCCCTGAATATATGCAAAAAAATAAGCCATGTCTCCGTCTTCAGTGCTGGATAGCCAAGGAAACAGACTTACATTCAACATCCTAAATGATGCCATTATTCTTACCGCGATAGAAATATGGATGAGAGGAAGTGCTTTAAGCCTGGATAGCAAAAGTGATTATGTTCGTTGAAGGAATTCTTCACATGGTCTTTGTTGGAAAGCTATGAGAGAAAATGGTGTTAGTTATTTTATGTTTCTGTTCTGTAGAGGTATGTGATCTGCTTTTGCGGGACAGACATAGTACTGAGCCAGCCAATCATGCTAATTTTGTCTCAGGGGCTAAAGGGAAACTCCGGACAATGACTAGACTTGCATAGATGCTTCTGGCCAGCCAGCAGTGCCGGACGACAGGTGCCAAAGGTCAGGCTGATGAGGAAAATTTGTTTGTTTTCCAGTCAGGGTTTGTTGTAGCCCACACTGGGTTTGAAGTTCCCAAGAAGCTGAAAATGATTGAACTTTTTATCCTGGGGCCACCGCTGCTCCCTTTGAGGGGTTGGCAGTCTCGTGACACTGCCAAGGTTCATGTGCTGTTCAGGATCTTTGTGCTCTACCGCTGAGCCAGACGCTTTGAATGAAAAAGGCTCTAGAATACTTGGTGTCTAGATGGCGGCTACTTAGGGAAGCAACGAAACAGTGGTGAGGTGCAGCCTTGTGGGAGCAGATCTCCGGGGCGGGTCTCTGAGGTGCAGCCTTGTGGGAGCAGATCACTGGGGC
>JADRCD010215623.1:0-38033 GCA_019843815.1 Montemys delectorum
TAAAAGCAGTAAGGGAAAATGGTCAAGTAACATATAAAGGCAGGCCTATCAGAATTACACCAGACTTCTCACCAGAGACTATGAAAGCTAGAAGATCCTGGGCAGATGTCATATGGACCCTACAAGAACACAAATGCCAGCCCAGGCTATTATACCCAGCAAAACTCTCAATTACCATAGATGGAAAAAACAAAATATTCCATGACAAAACCAAATTTACACAATATCTTTCCACAAATCCAGCCCTACAAAGGATAATAGATGGAAAACATCAACATAAGGAGGAAAACTACACACTAGAAGAAGCAAGAAAGTAATCTTTCAACAAATCCACACAAATCTAATTCCACCTCTTACAACAAAAACAATAGGAAGTGACAATTACCTTTTCTTAGTATCTCAATATGAAAGTTAATATTACCAACATATCCTAATCGATTGAAATCCAAAAATGAGGAATTAGAAATTTGTTGATTGTCATCCAATGGTCTCTCTAATTTGGTAATTGGAGAAACAGGTCCAATATTGTACAATCTATATATACTTTCAGCTTGTTTGTGACAGTGTCTTGCTGTGTACAACATAAGGGTCTTGAAATCTTGCTTCTCCTATCTCAGCCTCTCTATTAGTAGTATTGTTTATTTCATGTCTTTACACTATACTATGGTTTTCAGAACAGCTTATATATTTCAAAAGTATTTATATACCCAAGGAAGACAGACAATTAACTTGGGAGGTGGCTTGTAGGAAAGAGAATAACAAAGAGTGAGACTGAATGCTGTGCTTGACATTTGTAGCTTGTAGTGGTTATTTCTGGTTGTCAACTTGACTACATCTGAAATGAATTACAATCCAGAATTAGAAGGCTCACCTGTGGCCCTAATCTGGAGGCTGAGAGATACAAGTTTCTGACCTGAATCTTGGCATGGAGACCTTGAGGAATAGTGGCTACGAATCCCATAGGATTAACATAGAAAGCTCTGAGTTCAAGGTCATCTGGGGTTAAAGGTGTGGTGGCACACACCTTTAACCTGGGCCACACTTTTTGCTGGAGACGTATATAAGGACATTGAAAGAAGGAAAGCTCTCTCTCTGCTTCGCCTGCTTGCCTTGTGGGACTGAGCAATTGCTGGATCCTTGGACTTCCATTCACAGCTGCTGCCGCGACTGTTGTTGGGAGTTGATTGTTGGGAGTTGGACTACAAACTGTAAGTCATCAATAAATCCCTTTACTACATAGAGACTAAGTTCTGTGACTCTAGAAGAACCCTAACTAAGACATAGCTCTTATATCAAGTTTGAAGAAGGGGACTTTATAAGTTACTCTTTGTCTGAGATGAATGCTTTTCCAAATTATCACAGCTAATGAACCACATTCTTACCCTCACCTAATGTCTGTGCCACCCTCCAAGCAGAACCATTGTTCACTGAAACAGTTGGTCAATGACTTTATGGATAGACCATCTTAATACACACACCATTTCTTAAATGAATGTAACCTGTTCTCTGTGGGCTGAGAATAAAGTCACTCACTCAAGTCAAATAGTTTTGACCATAGCAGGAAGTCTGTATCCAAAAATCATGCCTACAATTCATTCCTCGGTGCAGCAGAACTGTCAACTCTCAGCTTAGCTACGATGGAGGTAAAATCCTTTGGTGACGTGAGGGTCATTGAAGTACAGCCTTACTACAATGAAATCCAATGTCTAAAAATTGTCCTTATTTTGGGCTTGTACCACAGTAAGAGCCAAGATTTTAAACTCTACTAAATACAAAACAAACAAACAAACAAAAAGACTTTATATATTTATGTTCATTTAAGAAAATACTAGTAGTGATGTATTATTTTTGAAATATACAGTTAATATGTTTGGAGTTATTTAAAATTTATATTGAGAAAAACATGTATTTTCAGTATTGCTGTGGACAAGCATCTACATAACAATGTTAAATTGATTGTTGTTTTATATCAAACTTTTATAATACTCATTTTTATTGTTATAATATTTTATAAATTTTAAGGAATATGACAAAAAGAGGTATTGTAGGTATTGAAGGGGGTCTCTGGGAGGAGTTGGGGTACAAAAGGGAAACAAGAATGTGATTTAATTCTATTTACTTAAAATATGTTTTTAAATGTTAACAAACTCAGATAAATTGAAATCATGTAACATCATAATGCAATAAAAGTAAAAAAAAAAAAAAAAGAAAGAAAGAAACACAACAGCCAATCCAGCCTTTCTGTCTCACGGATGGTTCTAGAAGGGAAAGGCTGACACTCTGAAAGATGCTGAGGACAGAAGCTCAAAGGCTGAAAGCTAACTGAAGATCATTGTGCCTGCCATGCACTCTCCTACCACATCAACAGGCCCTTTCACAGAAACAAGGTAATCGGATGGAGAAACCAGTGTCTCGAACTTTCCTCAAGCAGCAGTCTCTAGGGAAATGCAAGGATAGGGGGCCTGGGGCAAGACTCCAGCTTCAGACATTACAGAAAACAGTAAACACAGACCCTTAGCCAGACGAACATAAAATTCCAAATTTGAAGGTCTATTTACTCCAGTTTCTTTTACATAGAGATGTCTAGCTTTCATCCCGAAATTATAAGACACAATGAGGAGGCAATTCGTTTTGACAAGATGCAGCAAGCAGCAGACAACAGAGATGCTGGGGTGTGAACTAACTAACACACTGATGCTGGGGTGTGAACTAACTAACACACTGATGCTGGGGTGTGAACTAACTAACACACTGAGAGCTCTGAGAGGAAATGTAGGCAAGCAAGAAGAGAATAATGCAGGCAGATGTACACACATCTAAGATATGATGATAACTGGGAGAGAAAAGTAAGATAGAAATGAAGACAGCCTCTGGTGTGCTTATCAACAGCCTAGACGCAGCTCAGGGCAGAGTCTAGCAAACATCTCCAAACTTCATTTGCTAAAAGGTAAATGAGGAAAAAAAAGGACAGAATATCCAAGAATTATAGAAAGGCCCTGATGAGTAAATACACAGAATGGAACTGAGAGAAGGAAAAAGAATGTATGAAAAAATAAACAGTAACTGAATTTTCCAAAATTAATAATCCATGGTAAGCCATGAAGCACCTGACCCTATCTAGCAGAGGGAGGCCAGAGGGAAAACCTGAGAGGTGCAGGGGGACAGGAAGTTCCTCAGATCTCTTCAAGCGCTGCAAGCTGGGGGAACAGTGTTTAAAGTGCTGAAAGAGAAGCAAACACAACTGGAAATTCTATAATTCAGCAAAATTGGCTCTTAATGGCTGGGAGGGAAATATTTCCCCAGACAAAGAAAAAATTGAGGGAATATGTTGCTGACACATCTGCTCTACAAGAAATGCTGAAGGAAGCTCTTCAGAAAGCGGGTGGACACAGGTCAGAGCCTGGATCTATAAAGACGGAGCACTGGGGACAGGACACATTCTATCAGACAATGCCCGACTCAGAAGAGCAGCAGTACAGACAACCCACGTCAGTGAGCACACTGTGGACCGATTAAGCACCACTAATGAAGCCCACAGGCTCTTGTGGTGCTGTTTGTAATCAGACTCTGATCCCTGTAAGTGGATCTTGCTAAATGAAGGGCATCCACTAGAAAGGGCTTTTCTTTTTTAAACAATGTTTTACATGTATTTGCTTATTTCTATGTGTGTGTGTGTATTTGGGAGGACTGGTCAGAGGATAACCTTTCACATGTGAGTTCTAGGGACTGAATTCAGGTTGTCAGCCTTGGGAGCAGGTGCCTTTACTTGTAGAGCCAAGACATACAGCCAGTTTTTGGTTTTGTTTTATGGATTCATATAAACTCTCCAATGAAAACCAGGGGAGGCAGAAAACAAGTGATGGACAGGCAGAAGAGGAACAAGAGCTAAGACAGCCGAATCTGCTCACAGCTGAAGAGCAGAATCTTAACCAGCCCTTTTTACTGCAAAGCGGAGAAACATGAGTGTTTGCAAGGAGGGTTAAAACAGCAAAAGGTATAGAACTTCAGTATGTGGCACTAACATGCCAGTTGTCACCGTGTCAGACATATGTGGTGCAAAGGCAAAGCCTCCAAGGGCGCTGAGCAAGCTTCAGCTCTTAACTCAGGAGGGCAAAGGGCAGTTGGTTAGCCACACCCACATTCTCCTCTGATCAATGTGCACTGGTTTTTTTGTTTTGTTTTGTTTTGTTTTGTTTTGTTTTGTTGGTTTTTCGAGACCAGGTTTCTCTGTGTAGACCAGGCTGGCCTTGAAGTCAGAAATCCACCTGCTTCTGCCTCTCCCTGTTTTCATTTATGCTGCTGTGCTTGCTGATTTGGACTCAATTAGACTTACAAGTACTTAATTGGCATCTTCCCTGTTTCCTGTTTAGAATAGCTGTTTCTATTATGAATGCTAAGATGGACAGTTTTCTATCAATCATTTTAAAAATATTTTCTAAAACAGAAATCCAATGAAAACACATGTATACAAAGCCATCTTTATAGTTTTTACCTACATGTGGGTGAGTTGTGTTTATGAAAACGGGGTGAAGAAAGAGGACTCAGACACAAAGAAAGGGCTGCAAACTGCGTCCTTTGAGCTGCTCAGTGCTGCTAATGGAAAGTACTGCTCAAGAGAAAGGAAGAACAAACAGAAGAACGCCCAGGATGTGGACAGATGGGCCAGGTAAGGTCACAAAAACCCTGTAGATACAGGAGTTGGGATTTTGCTGTGGGTGGTGTGAGCAAAGAGAGCTGTAAGAGAGGAAGGTAACAGCTGTCACGATTTGCCTGAGTGGAAACGGGCATTCAGAAGTCCGCATGGGAGAGGGTGTGCACATAAAGGAGTCTCATATTTAAGAGAAAAGCTCAGAGAGAGGGGTTTGTAGATTTTGATTAATTATTTTGATAAG
This sequence comes from Montemys delectorum, assembly GCA_019843815.1. Lineage (NCBI taxonomy): Eukaryota > Metazoa > Chordata > Mammalia > Rodentia > Muridae > Montemys > Montemys delectorum. The sequence continues at coordinate 4,893 of JADRCD010215623.1, forward strand.
TTCTCTTACCAGGTTGCCCAGGCTGGACTCAAATTGGTTGGGGTCCATTTAGCCTTCTGCCCTGGCCCCCAAGGTAGCCCACACTACAGATAGGTACCCTCATGCCTGGTTTTATAGATCTTAAAGACTGCATGACTCTGTGAGGTATAACTGAGAAGATGGAAGGGCAGTGGATCAGAAAGTGAAAGCAGGTGACCTCTCAGGTCCTGATGGAGCACATGCCTGCTCTTCAGTCTGTCCCTGCGAGAGAGAGTAAGTTCTTTGATGCCAGGGCTCTGTTGGAGTCACTACCCGTTCTTCCATGTTAGTCATCAATGTTCAACAGGCTTCAGCTGACATTACTAAATGAACTAATAAGCTGATAAAGCTATGTGCTAAAAAACAAAGTGAAGGGAAATGTTCGAGTTAGGAAAAGAGTAACCATAGCAATCTCCCTCTAAGTACTGAATACAGAAATAAATGTACATAGGCTACAAGGATGGGGAGAAGAGGAAGGGGGAGGGAAGGAGGGAGAGAGAGAGGGGGGGTGTTTAAAATGTCAATTCTGGGCTTCTAGCAACATAGTAGTAAAGAGAAGACAAGGTTGACCACGCTGGACAACCATTTTCCCATTGGGAATTCACTACAGAGGACTGAGTTTTGTATGGAAATGTTCAAGAGCATCTATTATGTTCTGTCTTTTAATTTTGACATGTCCCATTTCAACATTGGGAATTGGTATCTTCAGATGTCCCTTCAAAGATAGCCACAGAATTACTGACAGTTCCAACAGCAACCCAGAAGCATTTCCATAATCTATATTTTGCTTCTTGGCAAAGTGACCCATGTTCAGTTTTTACTTTATCTTGATTGAAGACTTAAAAATACAACGTGCCATTTGATGTGAGAGTTTTCTTACAAGAAAAGCCCTATTATATATTTCAGAGCCCTCAAAGATATTAACAAAAGCCAAATCAACATCTACAGGAAATTCACACTGGGGAAGAGCTTTGAATATAATCTCTTGCATGCTCTCTAGACTCCACACAGCTCATGTCCTCACAAAGGCCACCAGTGTCCTTTAAGTATGCCCTCTGCATAGATGCCATCTGGTCAGGAGTCCTGCAGGAACTGGTGGTCAGCAGAAGTCAGGGAGAGGGGTGGGGCGGGCTCTGGGCAGAGGATGCAGGTCTTTTCTTTCCTAATCTGGTGCCTCCATGCAGAAAAACACTTGTTTCAGGAGGATTAACCCCCTCCAACTATCTAATCTTTCCAAGTATAGATGCCACGTGACATTAGTATTCTGGCGGGTCATTTAAGTCTACTGACAAAATTATTATATAGTAAAGATAAAAGGATTTGGGTAAAGAAGGAAAGATATAAAAATTCAGCTAGATAATGTGTTCCTTTAAAATGTTGTTTACAGTATACTCCAATTAGGAACAACTCAAAGTGGTAGGAGGTCAACTATGTATAAGATATATATGAATGAATATGGTTACGATATATATGAAGATCTAATTAACTGGGCCAAAGGCCATTCTATGGTGATGTATACAAGCAAGCTGCCTTCATCTCTTTATTATCCCTGTTCTCCAGAATGCTCGCATAGATAGCGATTTCATGGAGGAATAGGACAGCTGGAGGTTTTAAAAGGGGTTTTCTTTTTTCTTTCTTTCTTTTTTCTTTCTTTCTTTTCTCTCTCTCTTTCTTTCTTTCTTTCTTTCTTTTTAAGATTTATTTATTTTATGTATATGAGTACACTCTCATTGTCTTCAGACACACCAGAAGAGGGCATCGGATCCCATTACAGATGGTTGTGAGCCACCATGTGGTTGCTGGGAATTGGACTCAGGACCTCTCTATAAGAGCATTTAGTGCTCTTAACCACTGGGCCATCTCTCTGGCCCATAGGTTTTCTTAAGAACACAAAAGGAAGAAACAAAGGCAGAAAACATTCTAGACTTGGCTCTCAGGGAGCTGAAGGGAGAGCTGGTCTGCCTGTTTGTAAAACTCTTCTGTTCCTGGCATTTCCTGTAGCTCCCTAGTTTTCTACTTCTGGTTTCCTCCTTCCTGGCTAGAGTCTAGTTAATACTTAGGTTAGCCAGCAGGCTCGTAGGGGGCCCTACAGAACAAGGTCCAAAAGGCAGGTGCCCTGACGTGCTGAGCTGAGACTCCCACGCTGCGAGCACACCCTTTCCTCAGCAGTGTGAGTCCAGGTACTGAAGAGGAAACAACTCCTCCAGCTCATCTGAGCTTAACTCATCATGGGAAGAAAAGCTGAGCAGAATGGACAGACATTTGTCACGAGCTGCTGTCTAATTTGGTTCTATAATAAACCACTGTCTGAACAGAAAGAAAAGCACTACCTCACACCTGCTTGCAGAGCATGGTTGATTTAGTATTTAATAATCACTCCTTCTTACATTAAAAATAAAAAGAGTTAATCTATCATTTGGATACTAAGGGTCAGTTTCATAACTCTAGTTTCTTTCCATCCTTCCACAAGTGTATTATGAAAGCCAAAGCTTATTAACATACCTTGGATCTAGAAGACTCCTCAAAAATTTGAAAAGCAAAAGCTGGTTCTGAACAGAAAAATAAAAAGCACAATTAAATATCGAATTTCCAAAATTATGCAATGCTAAAGAACTAGTCTAGACTGGCCTTTCAAACTGCAGGTGCTTAAGGTGTTTCCATGAGGCCTGTGTACACCACCTCTGTGCTGCAGACTCTCAACAGTTCCCACACCCTCTGAATGCAGAAGAATACACACACCCTGTTACTTCAAAAGACCCTTCTCAAAAAAGCTGGCCCTACACAAATGTCACTCAAGTGGCCTGTGCTTAGATCTGTGTTGTTGACATGGGATCTGGGCTGCAGAGAGTGTCTCAAGCCTTTTGTGTGACAGTTAATGGGGGGGGGGGGGGGGGAGGAGTTGGGGCATACTTAAGGTCCAAATTGACAACTACCTCCGAAATCTCAACTCTTTATCTCTGCAACAGAATCAACCACAACGGCAAAGTGTTAGCCATCAGCACAGTCTAGATTCTATTTCCAGCATTCATTAGCAATATGACCATGTAATTTTTTTTTGTTAATGAAAATAAGCTTTATTACACCAAGTAATAAATATAAAGATGCGACAGTTCCCGTCGTTTTCTTCCAGACGTTGTGATAGGCTCACAGTAAACATGGAACCGAGATCTACAGTCTCAGGAGGGACATTTGCAGGGGGCTTGGTAGGTTGGGTAGCTTGCTGTTTCTTCTGTATGTATAACCTGTGCATTTTAAAGATTGACTTCAAAGCACTCAGTCATGCAAACACTTAAGCAGAGAAGCTCCATGAAGCAGGGTCTACACTGTACACAGGCGGGCCAGATACTAAGCAAACGTGCTGTGGTTTGCACTCAACTCCTCAGAGGCAGGTGAGCTCATGGAAAGGAAGTCAACTGGGGTAATACAAATGGAAAACATATCCAAAGGGAGGTTAAAGGGGACACTGGTATTTGGGGACAAACAATAGCTTGCTGTGAAGTAGCTTCACAAACATCTTTCAAATGTTTGGAAAGAAAAAAGGTCATTCCTAACTACTTAAAATGCACATTGTCAGTTACTGCAAAATGTCTGCCCAATCTTTTGAGTGTGGGTTCAGAGCTTAATGACTGGTAGAAAAATGACTGCCATTTTGAATAAAGCCTCTCATCTCCACGGGGTAGTGAGATGGGCCTTCTGACTGGCCAGAGGCTAGGATCTGGCATTACGTTCCGTTTCAGCCAAGCACTCCCGAACCAGGCTTCGGGCATGAATGATGCCTCGTTTTAGCCTCTCCATGGCACTCTTGCTCCCTGCATAGGTGGGTCTGATCTCTTTCCCCAACTCTTCAATGATGGCCAGCAGCTCTGCATATTTACTCTGAGGCACCTGGCTGTTTCCAGTTCCCTGGGTGTAGCCTGGCGATGGAGGCCCATAGTCACTCAGCAGCTGGCGATATTGGGAGGAGATCGCCATGCTAGTAGACGGTAAGTGGACACTGCCGGCGTTGAGGGCGGTGGCGGGCATGTGCTGACCGTGTAATTTTTAGTGTTCAGTTTCCTTATGTGGAAACAAAACAACCCCACCCACTCCACTGAACCCCAGCTGTATCTTCTCTGCCTTTGTCAAGAGTAGTGACAATTAAATGAGATAAAGCTTCTTATAGCACATGAATATAGTTGCTAAGTTCTTAAGAAGCCTAAGCAAAAATGAGCATTTTTTCCCTATGTATTCAAATTTCTTCTCTATCAAGCAGGGGACATTCCAAGTGAAAAGAACAGTACAGTTCTGAGTATGATTTTTAAATCTACTTATGGCTAGGGATGTAGCACAGAGATGGGATCCTTGCCTAGCATGCACAAGTCCTAAGGCTTGATCTCACGCTGAAAGGGACACACACACACTTATTCATGTGTATATATACAAACACATATGAAAGTATAGAAACACATGCTAGTGTTTTAAAAAGACGGACCCACGTAGAGTCATTAGTCTCCATCAGCCTTCATATCCTATCTTCTTTATGTTGCTTCCTTTTGTTTTACAAGCCTTTCCTCCTGGTTACAACTTGATTTTCCTTCCAAGAGGCCTGGGAACTATTATTCAGGAGCAAATTGCATTAAAAGTAAAGGAAGTGCATAAGATCAATATGGGGTTTACACAACTACTAAAGCTTAGCAAAAATATAATGTCTTTGAAAGAACTGTGTAGAACTCAACAAACCAACCAATCAAAATAGTCACTTTTATAAAAAAAAAAAAAATCCATTACACCCAGATTTTATTTATTTGGGCATTCAATGATATTCATTCAACAGGCTTCCCTGACTCATACTACGGCAGAGGGTAGAAGTAGTTGTTAATTGTTAATTTTACATTTTTAAAGACCATCCCAGAAGCACCAGAACAAGCAAGGTTTAATAGAAGCTATTTTTAGAGAAGAGGGGCTCTGGGTTTGAGGTGGTGTGAGAAAAAGCATTTTCACCACCCTGACATCTTGGCCATGGGCCCTTCCCTGGGCCCAGCATCAGTCCAGCCCAGTTACTATTACCAGAGCCTGGCCATGTTTCCTCCATGGGATCATCATCATTTTAACCCAACTCTTCTGCAACTGCCATTTGCCTGGTCTGTCTTTGTCCTTGTGAACAGAGATCACACCCAAGTTTTCCTCCTTTCCATTTCTGTTTTTGTAATTTCCTCTGCATTTGATGTTTCTGGTCCCATGGTATAAACGGTGAATGAATTAATGGATGGCCATAAATTCAATTAATCTATTAATTCCCTGAGCTAGTTAGTAGATCTAATATTGGATCCGCTTAAAAATTTCCCACCTTACTGAACTTCTTTCTAAGTAGCAAACTCATTTGGAGCCCATGTCATCCACTGCCGATGACTTTGTCCTGGTTACCACCTTTTTTACCCTTTTGCCTTTCAAGTGGTTATGGCTCCATTTGTGTTCTTTGCCAAAGTTTTCCATAAAAGAGATCTAACGATAACATCCTTTGATTAAAACACTGGTAATTCTCCAACACAGAGAAATACAGATGTAGTAAAATCAGCTCAAGCCCCATGTATATTTTCTGGGTTCTACCATCGTAACGCACCCCTTCTAAAACATTGCTTCTCACCGCACCAATGCTGCCTCCTTCTCCTACAGCATCTACTATCTCCTGTTTCCCACAGACCTGCCCATGCTCGGAACGCAGAGCCTCTACGTCTTTCCACACCACAGCCTTTTCTTCTGGAAAGCCTTTCCCAGTTCTCCCTGCAAATCTGACACCTGTCTTGGTTCTGGCAGCTCTGGGAGCTGTTCTTTCACCACTCACCACCTGTCACTCTTTTCTCGTTCCCATGGCCCCTTCTACCTAAGGGTAGTTCAGTTCAGTAGCATTATACTACAGTGCCCTAAGTGTGCTCCTTGGAGCCTAACCCTAAGTGTTCTGGAACAGAGTGTGGCCACATGGGTTTAGATGCGTGAATCTCATCTCGTCCCACATCACTCCCGACTTCTCATTTTGCCATCTGGCGGTCACCCCTACCACTGCTGTTGGACTTGAGGGCTGTGGGTTGTACTTCACACCCCTCGTGTTGTCCAACTGCCTAGTTCTCTCCTCTGGCCATCATGGAAATAAGCCCACTCACCACTGGCACTGTGGTGATAAACTATGAGGAACAGTAGACCCTCGCACCACACTTCTCCCAGAGCTTCTCAGCATTCACCATGCACACAGCCACGTCCAGACAAGTTGTTCCTTGGAAAAATCTAAAATATGACCACGAACTCAATTTGAAGGTGAAAAAGGTCTGTTTAAGTAAGATGAACTGTCAGCAGAATAGAGTTGTGGGTTCTATAGCCAAAGAAAATAGGAGGCTCTTCTAGAGCAGCGCAGGTTAAAATCTCAGAGATGTTCCCTTAATATCAAGATTTGTTATCCAACAATACACTCCCACATCTCAATACTCTGAGATTAATGCACGGCTGCTCCCATCCACATCCCCTTGCAACACAGGCACAGAATACACACGTCATAAACATACCACATAACATAGTATATAAACCACATATACAGTGTGCACACACATCTAACATACACACACTGCACACATACACACCACCTCCACCACAAAACTACTTTTAATTGGAACTCTGAACTTAGGTGATACATATAACCAGAAGTCCTCAGATAGAGGTGTCCCTCCCATCACATACTCATAACCCTTACCTGAAGCTGTCCAACGACTACTTCAATCTGTCCAGAAAAGTGAGTAGCAACCAGCTCTGCGGCTTTACAGGGCTTCAGGGACACAAGTTCCTATAGTCAGCAGAAAAGACAGCCGTTTTCACATGGTACACTTAACAGGATATCCATAGATATGAGGCTTGATACCGTCTTGAGCTTCCACAGTGTACTTCAAGAGTCCCTGCTTTAGGCTTTAATTTAAGGCTCACGTTACCAATTAGCAAAGTTAGAGTGGTCCCATACTACAAATCAGAATTAGGGTTTTTTTTTTTTTTAACCTCCCCAGAATTTCTAGACAGTGTAAGCTTTATGGAATTCTAGATTCTGGCTACAAAAGCTATCGGTGAACAGGGAGTAAATGTCCCCCAAGTTCCCTGTCAAAGAGTTTCATGCTTGAGCTTCAAGAAATGAGAAAGTCTAGTTTTGATTTCTTTTAGTTAAAATCCTAGCTTCACTTCTGTTGCAGGTGAATTTATAAACCAGAAGTGTTTGTGGAAACCAAACAAAGTCTTGAAGACACTCGCGTCTTACCCGCTGATAATTGTCCATTTTTAGTAGGATTCACATCTGTCGAGCCTAAGGTTCCCGCATGAGTCTCCTGGAGCTTCCTGCTCCTGGCTACTCTTCTTATTGAAGCCCTCCTTTCTGGGATCGCTCATCACTCTGTCTGCACTGCTTAGTTTTTATTATCAGTTTGACCAAAACTGGAGACACCAGGAAAGAGGGACACTCAAGAACTGCCTAGATCAGACTAATAATCTGCAGGCTTGACTGTGGGGCTTTTTTTTAAATCGATGCCTGATATGGGAGAACCCAGTCCATCGTGAGTGGCATGGTACCTACACAGGAGGGCCTGGGCTGGATAAGAAAGCTAGCTAAGGGTCCGAAGAGATGGCTCAGCAGTTAAGAGCCCTGGCTGCTTTTCCAGGGGACTTGCTTTTAATTCTAAGCACCCACATGACAGTTCACAGTCATCTGAAAGTCCGGTCCTAAAGGATCTGATGCCCTTTTCTAGCCTCCTCAGACACTGTACATACACAAAAAATCGGTATAAATAAAATCTCAAAAAAATGAAGGAAGGAAGGAAGGAGAGACGGAGGGAAGGAAGGACGGAAAGGAACAAGCAAGCTGAGCACGAACCAAAGCCCGGCAACTACTAAGCAGCATTCCTCCATGGTCTCTGTTCACTTCCTATTTCCACGTTCTTGCCTTGAACTCCTGCCCTGCATTCCCTCAGTGGTGAACTATGTGTGAGATTAAATAAGCCCTTTCCTCTCAAGCTGCTTTGGTTGTGGTGTTTACTATCGAAGTAGGAAGCAGCTAGAATTGTGCCTTTCAATTTCTATCTTCCTCTATGGGAACACTCTACCCAAACATAGCCATAAACATAGACAAAAGCAAAGACCAAGTTTGGAACAGCACAGTATACCAATCCCACAGCAACGGATTCCAGCGAGACTGCATGAAATAAAATAACAAAGAATTCAAAAGAATGACCATAGAACAGTCAATAAAATCAAAGAACACAAATTGTTGAGTGAATTAAAAAAACAATACAAATAAAGAGCTGAAAGAAACGAAGATGGTACAGGATATGAATGAGGAATTCAATGGTGATAAATACCGAAATCAAATAAAAACTTTGCAAATGAAAAGCTCAGCAAATCAAATTAAAAACTCAGTAGAAAGCCTCACAAATAGATCAAGTAAAAGACAATTTCAGGGCTGAAGATGGCAATGATTTAGACATTCAGACCTGAACACAAATAAAGTAACAAAATGGAATAGAACATGACAGAGCTACAGAACACCATTAAAAATTATCTACCATAGGCACGAATGTAAAAACAAAGAAAAATTAAGCAAACAGTTGGTGTCAACAGAAGCATGAGAACACGATTATGGATGCTGAGCATCTACATAAAAGCCAGGTGCAGTAACTTCTCGAACCCCAGAGTGTGGGTGTGACACAAATACAGACAGATCCTTGGAGTCTCTAATCTTGCAGTCTAGTCAACTGGCAAGCTTCAGGTTTGTGGTGGTTTGAATAGGCTTGGTCCAGGGAGTGGCACTATTTGGAGGTGTGGCCTTGTTGGAAGAAGTGTGTCACTATGGGAGTAGGCTTTAAGACACTCCTCTTTACCATGTGGGAGCCAGTCTTTTCCTAGTGGCCTTCAGATGAAGATGTAGAATTCTCAGCTCCTCCTGCACCATATCTACCTTGATGATGATGGACTGAATCTCTAAACCTGTAAGCCAGCCCCAATTAAATGTTGTCCTTATAAGAGTTGCCTTGGTCATGGTGTCTGTTCACAGCAGTAAAATCCTAACTAAGACAAGGTACAATGAGAAGCCCTGTCTCAAAAAAGCAAGGTGGTGGGAGACAGAGGAAAACACACCCAGATGGACCTCTGAACTACATAACTGTATATACATACATACACACATACACACACACACGAAAGAAAGAAAAGAGAGAGAGAGAGAGAGAGAGAGAGAGAGAGAGAGAGAGAGAGAAAGAAAGAAAGAGAAAATATTCAATAGTTATAGCAGGGGGCACTAGAGAATGGCTCAGCAATTAAGAGTTTCATTGCTCTTGCAGAGAACTAGACTGAGTTCCCAGTAACGATATAATGGTTCACAACCACATATAACTCCAGTTCCAGGGTATCTAATGCCTTCTGATCTCTGTGAAAACCAGGCATGCACACTTACATACATGCAAGCAAAATGTCCATATACATAAAATAAATCTTAAAAATATATATTTAGTCATAGAAATTTCTAAAACCCAGGGACAAAGATAGCCATCCACATACAGAAAACATTCAGAATGCTAAACAAGTAAGACCAGAAGGACTTCACTAAATTATATTGTAACATTCTGAACAAAAAAATACTGGAAAATCAAGAGGTGAGTACAAAGTCATATATAAAGGCAAAGCCATCTTAATGCAGCAGATTTCTCCACAGAAACACTAAAATTCAAGAGGACAGGGAATGATGTGTTCCATGTTCTGAAGCAATAACTGCCAACCTACATTATTATTTCCAGAATAGCTTTCCCTTAAAACTGAAGGCTGATCTTGATTGTCCACCTGACGTGCCTGGTAAGAGGAAACCTCAGCTGAAGAACTGTCTTCATCAGCTTGTCCCAACGATATGTCTAAGGGGCCATTTTCTTAATTGCTTAATTGTAGGAGGGTCTAGCCCACTGCGGAAGGTGCCACCCATTGGAGGTGTGCCTGGGTTGCAGCCAGGGGAAGCAAGCCGGTGAGCCTGCTCCTATGTAGTGCCTGGTTCAGTTCCTATCTTATTCCCTTCATGGTGGGCTGCAGCATGTAAGCTAGACAAGTCTTTCCTTCTAAGCAGCTTCTAGTCAGCACCTTCCTCAGCCCAGTGTCACGAGTAACTAGCGCAGAAGCTGGTGCTGGAGCGTGGCTTGTTGCATTGACAAACCTCACACTTTGTAGGAGGAAGGCAAACGATTTTGGAACTCTAGGCTAGAACAGCCATTAAGGGCTCAGCTGGATGGGCTGCTCAGGGAGCTGGGAAACAGGGATGCTAAAAGCAGTGTGGGTGACAGGAGCCTGAAGCGTGAGACTGGACTGGACGCTCTCAGTGAGATTTAGGACTTTCACACTGCTGGGAGTGTGTTTTATGCACTGTGGTATTAATATTAACATGAGCTCTTCAGTATGAGCCAAAAAAAGGAAAGTTATGGTTTAACCATGACATGTTTGTATGTCAAGCTGACAAGGCCCGAGTGAGCTCGTGACAGCTCATCTTGGTTGTCAACTTGAGATGCCTAGGAAGTGGGGAACTCAACCAAGAACTGCCTGTCAGACTGCTCCTTGGGCATGTCTGTGAGGTATTTTCTTACTTGCTAATTGATGCAGGATGGCCCAATACACTGTGATTGGTGTCATCCCTGCGTCTGCGTTCTACAAAAATAAATAAATAAATAAATAAATAAATAAATAAAAAGTGGCAGAGGAAGAAGGTCGGTAAGCGGTGCTTCTCCATGGGCTGTCTTGGTTCTTGCTTCAAGCTCCTGTCTCAGCTTCCCCTAGTTACGTACGACAGTCTAAAAGTCAAATGAATTCCTCTCTTCCCCAGGTTGTCTTTGTTCTATCACAGCAACAGAGACCTAACTAGAACAAAGGACAGAGAAATAAAGTTTCCACGATAGACATAAGCCAAAAACATGAGCACCAGGGTCACTCTACAGAAGACACTCGAAGGAACGCTTTACACTGAAGAGAAAAAGAAACACGGCGCTTTAGCCATTGGAAGAATAAGCTGCTCTAGAAGAGTAGGCAAGCAAAGCAAGTAGGAGAGCCCCAAGCATTACGAAAACAACAAAAGGAAAAGAATGAATGCATACCTTTCAATAATTACTAAGTGTTAATGACCTCAATTCTCCAAGGGGGAAAAAAACCCAGACTAATATATTACATTAAAAAAAAAAAAAAAACAGGATCCATCAATTTCTATTTCTTGTATTCTGTCTGATCGATCACAAGGGACTAAGACGAGAAAAGAACTCAATCGCACAGTGAACTATAGGAAAAACAACAACAAAGTCAAGCCCCCTGTAGACTGAACAGCACACCAGTGAACGCTGCAAGGTTTGCAGAGGTCAGGGGCAGGGTCCAGCTATCTGGGTTTTCTAAGCCCTCCAAGTCCTGCAAATGTATGATACTTGATAATCTCTTCTCTAGGGTACACAGTTCTCTATAAATTCAACAGAGATCTATTCTAAGAATCTTCTTAGGGGCCCATGGATCTTGGAAACTATAGTAAATTTCCACATTATACATGTTACAGTATTGAGAGGCATAGATTAATGGCATTAATTAATGACATCCTGCGTTAGATTGTCAAAAAAAATAAAGGTTCAGACAACTCCCCAAGATTCTAAGTTTATACCATGTATAATCTCATTGTGTTATTTGTTTGTTGTATTTATATTACTGAGGACACAGAAGTTATTCAACAAAAATTCCATATATTTTTTAAAGATTTATTCTTATTTATGTGTCTGTGTGAGTGGATGCCATATGTGTGCATGTGACTGCAAAGGCTCAATCCCCTGGAGCTGGAATTACACAGTTGTGAGCAGCCCAACAGTGCTGGGAACCAAACCAGTGTCCTCTGGAAGAGCAGCAGTGCTCTTAGCCAGTGAGCTATCTCTCCAGCACTCAAAAACTCCGTAAGTTTACATTCATGGCTTTAAGACCTAAGGTGAAAAAAAGTATAGATGTGAGGGAGACACAGTCAGTCAGGAGGAACAGCAGAAATGCTTCCTGCTGCCTGTTTCCCACAGGGAGTCCCTCTGCTCACGGATCCGTTCAGCACAGTCCATACTCAGCAAACAGACATAACCTCATTTGGATTTCTAGAATCCATGTGCACCAGGAACATTGCATGATGCAGAGGAGTTCAAATGAAGAAGGAGCCAGGAGTCTCCAGTACTATGGAGACTCAAAGAGCATGAGGAAAAAGAAAAGAAATCACAAAGTACTGGAAGGTCTCCCTAGGTTTCATTCAATAACATACACCATGTTCTTAACCCCACATATGACGGTGTGACCATCTCTGAGACCACACTTCCCCAGGGACCGAGGACCAGTCTTCCGCCAGATGTTTCCCCTAAGGTACCGTTCAGGCACATGGCCTTTCTAAATATAAAAATATTTTCATCCTCCTGTAAACAGTGCAATGATGTCCTTTCTGTGAGAGAAGGGGTTGGGGGCTGGAGGAGGGGCTACAAGACAACTCTTATTTTACTCTTGGTCTGTGGAGCAAGGACAACAGACTCTGGCCTTTATAAGCTGTCTTTATCTTGAGACAACAGACTATCCTAAACAGCAGACAGTTGAGATCAATAAGGCCTTGAACAAATCTCAAAAAGGAATAAACTAGCCGAACCAATTCTGAACAGCTATAGATAGGGACATTCTAAGCCTAATCAGAGAGAGGATGGTGTTACCCAGAGCAAAAGAAGCAGGAAAATGGTAGACTCCAGATATTAGGGTGTCCTCTTCCTCAGGGGCAAAACACGCCAGCCTTTGTGAGCACATTCTTCTCATTTTTAAAAAAGATATCTGCATGTGAACATATTTGGTGTGTGTGTGTCAGTGCAGGTGGCTGTCACATCAAATAACTAGCCTTTTAACATGTGAGCCACCTTCCCAGCTTGGCATTTGTTTTTAACAGAGCTTAATGTTCTCCTGTATCTTGCTGAATTCTGGTCACTAAGAGTACAAGAGTTGGGGAAAAAACTCCTGTACCATCTGCTGCTGCTGCTTACTTAGCAAAAGTTAACCTGGAGACTAGCCATTCAAATGGTAAAGGTTTAAAGGTTAGATGGGCCGGTTGCCGTTGAGATGGGGAATGTGCCATACTCCAGGCTCAGCTCTGGCAGGCCCCTGGAGATAGTGTTGAGCCCTCCCTTCATTAGTGAATCTTCTTCTTGCAGCAGGTAGAGTTCATGCAGAGACCCACAGCTGGCTGCCGCAGTGCTGAGAACAAGCGGTACAGGCATGCAGGCGGCTATACCACCCACCCCTCCATGGCTCAGGAACCCACAGAAGAGGGACGGAGGACGTAAGAATCAGGGGAAGGGGAGAAAGACATCTTCTGGGCCTCACACAGTGGATGCACTCATGCACTCCCTGCAGCTGTGGCTGTCTGTACAACCCTGATCCCACCATCATTTCATGCTGGGCGGGGGGCCCACGAGGCTCCACCCCCCTTTGAGGGGTGTTTCTTTAGCTGCACAGTTATTGTGCCAGTAAATAACCCCCCACACACACCTGGACACCCAGTGGGGCACACACAAGAAGAAGACATGAAAGGAGGAGAAGGACCTCCAGAAGAAGGGTTCTAGGAAGAGAGGGAGGGGGATGGGAGGAGAAAGAGGCACAAAATGACTAAAATTCACTATACAAACATGAAACTGTCAAAACTATTTTTAAGGATTTGGAGTCAGTACCTCCATACGATCCATTGCTCTCTGCCACACCGACTGCTTCTCCTCAGCACTGTGACCAGGAATAGATAAGATGTTATGGATGTAATTGAAGACTTCTTCCTGTGGAGCACAAGGCAATTCATCCCTTCAGTCAATCAGGATTCAGTGACGGCTGCTATGGGTACCAGTCTCCATAAACATCATCTATTAGGAGAGGAAAATCCACTTGGATTTGGAGATAGTTTATGGAAACTGGCATTAGAGGGAAAGTAAGTACTTACAGCACAGGTAGACTCTTAGAAGTTCTAAATCTATTCCACTTAAACTTGATCTCAATCTGTTAACCCTCAGTGTCCTAACTGAATAGCATAGTTTTTTTTTTTAATTTATTTATTTATTTTATGTGTATGAGTACATTGTAGCTGTACAGATGGCTGTGAGCCATCATGTGGCTGCTGGGAATTGAACTCAGGACCTCTGCTCGCTCCTGCCTGCTCCTTCTGGCCCCGTTTGCTCCAGCATAATTCACTGTAGCTGTCTTCAGACACACCAGAAGAGGGTGTTAGATCTCATTACGGATGGTTGTGAGCCACCATGTGGTTGCTGGGATCCGAACTCAGGACCTTCAGAAGAGCAGTCAGTGCTCTTACTCGCTGAGCCATCTCGCCAGCCCCAAATAGCATAGTTTTATTGTGGGTAATAGCTGGCTGGCTGTCCACATTCCCAATTCCATCCCAAATCCCTCTTGCCCTTGTCAACTGTACTCCCTCTGTACTAGTTCTCATTTCATCCATGTGATCTCCATTCAGCTCCCTGCTTCGAGACACTCATGTCCATTCCTCCTCCCTATGCCACCCTTCCGTACCTTAGAGCTCATCTTTGAGCAGCTTCTCTAACACCAAAGGTCAGTTACACCCCAGTCTCTGCTAGCTGTCTATAACTCAGTCCCTTATGATCCCCCACAGCCACACCCAGCCTTCTTGCCTAGCACAACAGTTAGTTCTACATTTGTTTACTACCAGTGTCTTATCACTGGGTTATACACTCAAACTTCAGGAACTTCAATTTAATTAGTAGTAAAATAGACTCTACTTATAGCAGAAACTCAACAAAAGCCAAGTGAATACAGCTGGGGAAGAGGGAGTTGGGGTATAAAAGGGGGTGAAGCAGGCTTTAAGCTGACCTCTCTCAGTGGGTCGTGCAGGTAGCAGTCAATGATCTTGTCATACTGGTGTTCTCGCTCATACATAAATTCACAGATTTGATAGCTGGAATGTGAGAGGACAAACTTCAGCTGCCAAACAGGCCAGTGGTGATGCACTTCTCACACTCAGAACTTTATTAAAACAAGTGAAAAGGGAATAGTGCCATTTCTAGTGGTAAATACGGGTCTAAGAATTCTAATCCAAAGGTGCCTCAGACTTGGAATCTTACATCAGGAACACAGTAGGGCATATGCAAATGAAATTCCTGGGACCAGGAATTTCACATATAAATAGTTGGCCTGTGTTACATATCTACCAGACAGAAGAGCCTGCCTCTTTCCTACTGACTGAAGATGCTGCTGAATGCTATGTTTTACAAAAGCCTCAAAGAGACAACGTGTCAACTAAGAAGTAGCTGGTGCTAGGTATCAGTAGTTGGCAAAAATTTATACATTAAGTTTCTTTTTTGAAAACTAAATACAACAAACAAGGTGAATAAGTGTTGGCACATTGTATCTTCTGAGCCATGTAACTGTTATTTCATTCCTACTGAGCATAACTGTTGCAATCTAACAAACACCACACACATTAAATCTAGAGCTTGGTATGTCTATGGGGCCAGCACTGGGAGGCAGAGACAGTAACATGACAAACGCAAGTCATACAGAGCATATTCCAGCACAGCCCGGG
Source organism: Montemys delectorum (assembly GCA_019843815.1). NCBI lineage: Eukaryota > Metazoa > Chordata > Mammalia > Rodentia > Muridae > Montemys > Montemys delectorum. The sequence goes on from JADRCD010215623.1 coordinate 20,521, forward strand.
GCTGCACAGTGAGAACCTGTCTCAAAAATAGATATGTGTATAAATAAGGTGAAGCATAGGAACACTACTTCTTACTTTCAGGTTAAAACAAATATACTTTTAACTTATGCTATACAATTCTGTAACTTTTGCTAATTTTCAGAGTCCATGTGAAAGCCAAAAACACAAAACAAAAACAAAAAACCCCACTCTCCTAAGTTTATGTTTTTGTTACTGTTATTGGTATGCCCTTTCTTTCTTTCTTTCTTTCTTTTTTTTTTTTTCCGAGACAGGGTTTCTCTGTGTAGGTAGCCCCGGCCTATCCTGGAACTCACTCTGGGTATGCCCTTTCTTAATTAAAATAGCAAAGATGCAAAATAAACTAGGTTTCATGTTAGAGAAGAGCAGAACTACAGAAAATTAATACACAGCTTCAGAACAGCTCACAATGCTGCCTTCTCTGCCATGCGGATGAGCCGACTCTCTTCAAATTGAACTATGCCTCCGGCCTGCAGCAATTCTAAAAGGACCTGAAGAATTAAAACAAACAAGCAAAAACACTTTGAGAATTGCTTTATATACTAGTTCTCTAAGAGTCCATGCAGCCATGCAGCCCATAACCTCCTTCTCGAGTCTTATCACTTTGGTGATACTTGGGGCTGCATTCACTGCCACATGATGACCCCGCTCTTCAAACTGGAAAGGCTTACCACAGTGTTTCCAGGCATATCCCACACACTCACACTGACCTCCAAATACCCCTAATGCCTTTCTAAGAAGTTGCTCGTGTGCATATTATATGCATGAGTGTTGTGTCTGTACGCACACGCACCAGGTGTGCACGCCTGGAGACTGCAGATGACTAAAGAGGGTGTGGCGTTCCAAGAGCACCACATGGGTGCTAGGAATCCTCTGCATGGGTGCTTGGTGCTCTGCAAGAGTGCCTGGTTCTCTTGTCCACTGTGCCATTTCCCTGGCCCTAAGCAATTAGTTTGGGTACTTTTATGCCTTATGTTTTTGTAAATTTATTCCACAGACAGTGCCCAGCTTTACACACTAATTATTTTAATTAAATATAGATGTGTGTGTGTGTGTGTGTGTGTGTGTGTGTGTATTAGCAACTCTCAAAACATACAAAGGTAGGAACAATTCAAATGTCTATCATGGATGAATAGACAAATAAGGTAACACACTCACACACATATACATACACACGCGCAAATTAATATTATTTGGTTTCAAAACAGAAAGAAAGGTTCAATGAATGGTCCAAAATGAATAAGCCTTAAAGATTCTGTGCTAATGAAATTAAGCCCAAAGGGATGGGCAATAAACACTATATGCCTAAACTTATATGAGGAGCCAGAACAGAGAAAATAAAGACTGTGACAGGGAGCCTGGAAGTGGGAGAACATGGAACTGCTGTTTAAAGTAATTATAGCTCTGTTTGGGAAGGTAGATCAGCTGGAGATGGTGGAATGGAGTTCATGCCATTGGACTTAGACTTAAAATGGTGCATCCCAGGGCTCTTGATAGGGAACTTGCCTAGCGGTCATGAAATTGTAAGTCTGATCCCCAGGCATGGTATCACTTGCCTATAATCCTCAAGTTCGGAAAGATCAGGAATTCAAAGTCATGCTCAGCTACATAGTGAGTTCAAGGCCAGCCTGGGCCACAGGGGGACATTTTAATCCAGGTATCACAGTGTACTCAAGATGCTGAGGCAGGAGATAATAAATTCTAGGCTAGCCTGGGCAACAGAGCAAAACCTCATCTCAAAAACAAAGGCAAAAAAAAAAAAAAAAAAAAAAGAAAAGCCAAAAATATTGGATCTTACATCATTTTCATGACAGCAGCTGAAGATGAACTGTAAGCAAGATAACTGTGCGGCTAGGGCCTCGGGCCTGCCTGAGAGAGCTCAGGGTTCTGAGGGACAGAACCATTGTCAGAGTACAAAGGACCTTCAGTAAGAACATTTTGTTTATTATTTTGATGTTGAACAAAACTGATCCAAATTTTTCATTCAAGGCCTAAATTTAATCCATTTGGAGCACTGGATTGCACTGTCACATACAATAAAAGTGGAATGAAGCCTACTTGCTCTGTCAGTTTGGAATAAAATAATGGAATGAGTTGAAGCCAATCTTACCAACTCAGCCTGACTGCCATCACCAGGGATTTTTGTAAGCAAGTTATTCAGTATTATTAAAAATTAAACTAATTTGTAACTATGTGCATTAAAAACAACCATAATGAAACTCAGAAATCATCATTTCCTATTATTAAATCGTATTTTGCTGCTCCGTCTGCTCTTGGGGCTATTTAAGCCTGCCGCAGCTGCATCTGGACGGTGGAGGCAGCACACAGGTGTGCAGCTAGGCATCTTCCAAGTCCGTGTTTACTGACAGCACATCAGAAGATTAAGTAAGCCATCGTAGAATCCCTACAGATCATCGAAATGGTATTTAAAATCTTACTTTTTGAAGGATTGTAAAAACAAGCAAACAAAGAAAAGAAGACAGACCCATTTGTGGCCCACACAACCTAAAATGTTTACTTTTGGCTCCTTGACAGCGATAGTTTGTCGGTCCCTGACAAAGAAAATGGAGAAAATATTAATAAGGCTGCTAAGCTTAAAAGTCCCAATGACTGCGCCAGCACATAGGTAAAGGGGCTTGGCCCCAAGCTTGCGGACTTGAGTTCAATCCCTGGGTCTGACATGGTGGAAGGAGAAGGCTGACTCTGGAAACATATGCACTGTGGCTCATGCTCACACACAGTATCTGACTGTTGGCATTACATTGTAATAGGAAAGGGAAACAGTTTATTATTGTTGTTATTATTCAAAAGTATTACCTATGAGGAGTGACAAAGAGGGTAATGGTTAGGGCTGTGTGCTGGGGGAGGCGTTCATATGTATGAAAACATACTAAAAGAAAATAATAAAAACCAACCTGTTATCTGACTGGGCAAAGGAGTCACTCCACTGATGAGAGAGTAAGTTCTGACAGGGTTTACTTTCACCTTACTGGTTTACATAAAGTTACACAAATGGCAACAGTCATATCAGAAACTATATTTGGGAAACTAATTACTGTCTATGAGCACATCACTGGGAAATACTAAGAAATCCTGCATAAACCAAGTCTAAAGTGTGACAAGCAGTGTCAGGAGTGCTGGGTCAGCGGGAAGGAAGTCACCAAGTACCGATTTGAATTGTGACCTTGAACAACTTATCTCATTAATTTTTACCACTTTAAAAACTGAGGAGGGGAAACCATCTGAGTGGGAACCTTTGTTAATTAATATGGATAAGGTTCTGTGGTTAGTCTGAATTTAATGTTCAGACTTGGCCACATCTAAAAACTAAACCCTGGAAAGCAATCTCACCGTGTTAATTCACCTTCTGTCAAAGGTTTATACATTAAGAGGCTGTGCACACAGCACGCACACCACGATCCACCTTCACTACTATAGACAAACAGGTGTAAACAGAAAGTTCCCTCCCTGCTACTTGTTCTCCGTTTAGTCTAACAGGAACCTGAACTGCGCGCCCTGTTCTCTAAGTTGTCTGACGCACTCGCTGGTCCACAGACGAGTGGCTAACGGCTTCCCTGCTGCCACTCTACGCTCTTCATCTGAGTCTGAGCTGTGCATTGCCGCCATGAAAGCCAGCTCAACAGTCACAACTATAAACTGTTGTGACTTAATAACTTACAAAGTTTGGTATCCATTTTAAGCGGGTTGACATAGTACCCACAATTTCAGTGTAAAGGCTTTTAAATAAAGCACGCCTCATGGAAGGGGCACAAGGGGACAGAAGTGGCTATCCCAGTACTAACTGGGGGTGGGTGGTGCCCTTCGTGCAGTGGCACCCTAAGATGCTCCCCAGATGGAATGTGCCGACGCTCAGGCTCCTGTAGTTCACATGACCAGCTGCCTCACGCCATGATGGACTACGCGTGAATTAAAATAAATGCTTTCTCCCTTAAAGTGCCTTTGTTAGGATATCTTATCACAGCAACAGCAAAAGTAACTGAGACAGGCTTTATCCCCAGTCTTCAGCACAGAGTTCTAGTGTCCATACCTGCTGTCTTTCAGAGTGGCGGGAGTCATCGTCGGGGCTACAGAGGAACTCGAGGACCTGGCCAAAGGTAACAGCAATGATTATCCAGTGTCATCAACAAACATCTGCATGGACGATGGTGTCCCAGTCAATGGCCTACTGTGTGCATCGGGCTTCAAAGACGCCTATATTTAGAATGTGTCCTATTCAGATTTCTTTACTACTGAGAAATGTACCTGGGAGCACTTCCTTTTGAGTTCCTTAATGCCATGGTTAGCAGGAATGGGCTTCAGTCAACGCATTTGAATCTAAATCCTATCCTACACATAGTAAGATTTCTACTAGGGAAAAAAAACTGCCCTAAGTCTGGTTTTAGATGAGTTATTTAACCTTTCTGGGATCTCTCTGAAAAAAAAATGAGGGTAAATGGACTGATTTCAGAATCTCTGGAAAACTTAATGAATGCACACGAGGTTTTGTTGGGTGCATCGCCTTATCACCCCTGGCTTCTTTAGACAGAAGTTGGTTTCCACACTACCTGTGGACATGTAGGGGATGTTCTGACTGGCTGGGAAATGCCTGGAGAAAAGTGACTTATAAGCAATTACAAGAGTTCTCAAAGTAGCTCCTTCTCCAGGCAACCAAAAGGGTCTTATCATGAGAGAAAGAGAGGCTCTTACGTTAGCAAATTAAGAAGCAGAAATCCTAAGCAACTCAGAGTAACCAAATAACTATTAAGATAAACTACTGATAGCCATGCCCCCATAATGCTAGGTGCTGGGCAAAAAAGTCACATAACCCAGAACACATTAAAACACACATCCCTACTTAGATCCCAAGCTTGAACACAGACCCCAGCAGTCTGTCCTGTCTATGAACAGAGAACAGAAGAAAGTAGTTCCAGGTCTCATTGTAAAGTCACTTACTTGATCAAAGAGGGTTCTATTTACAAATAAGGTATTGTCAGGTTTTGCGAGCTGCCGAGCGAGGAATGTAAAGAGACACCCCACTTGTGACGGGGTAAAATCTGAATTCTCCACCATAACCTGGTGAGCAAAAGAAAACTGGTTAGCAATATTCTATCTGGCATGCACACCTATCAATAAGGAAAAAAGAACGTTGTGTTGGGCTTAAAAGTCAGATAATCTGATAGTAAAGAAATCCCAGGAAGGAAGTCACTTACAACTGCCTTCATGGTGTGACTGTGGGATCTGCAGACAGCTCTGGAGTTGGTGGCTTGTGAATGGACTTTTACAACTGTATACAACAGGTTTCCAGTCATGGACATTCCTTTGGTTTACCTTTGTTTTCATGTCCTAAGTCCCCACAATATACAGAGTGCTATGGCAGGAGCCTTTCACTAAGTTGTGATGGTAAGCATAGATTGTCAACTTGATAGAATCTAGAACCACCTGGGAGATAGACCTCTGGGCCTGCCTGTGGAGGATTATCTTGATCATATTAATTGAGGTGGAAGACCTGCCCACCATGGGCGCCACCATTCCCTGGCTAGGATCCTGTCCTCAAGGGAGAAGGACTGAGCAACAACATTTGGAATCATGAACTAAGAAGGAAGGTGAGTCAAATAAACATCCTAAAATGTACAATCAGATCACATCATTACAAAAAAAAAAAATCACAGAAGCCCAATGTTTTAAAAATAAAAAACCCACAATGAATAGCACCTTAGATTCACTACTACAGAAGGAATCTGTGAGAAAACAAGAGAGAAATAGCTTCTAAGCTGAGTTCTCAAGTCTTAAGTGGAACCTTTGCCAAGGAAACATCAACCAAGAGAAGCGAGAGCAAAGGCATGTGTGAGGACTGGAAGACAGGAGTCTGACAAGGAAACCCTAGTTCTATTGGAATGCAGGAGGAGGAGGATAAATCAGATGGCAGGTTCAGAAATCTGGAACATCTGACACAGACCGTGGGATGACCAGAGGGGCTGAGCAGGACAGTGGATTGTGACCAGGACTGTGCGTGGAGAAATGATCCTGTATACAAGTGTCAGGAGACCAATGTGTGAGGGACCTCATAGGCCCAAGGAAGGGGTCCTGACTGCAGCAGCGATGAGAGCTGAAGCCCAGGGCAGAGAGAAGCTGAACAAGTGTTCCTACATATGGAAAATGTAACAGACACATTCTGCACATTGTCAGAGGGTGGATAATCCTGCCATTAACAAAGAAAGAATGCAGACATTTTTGGTTGAAGATTGTATACTTTCGAGGGCTCTCATGTTGAATTAACTGGGGGAAATGTACCACAAGAGAGGGTTTAGAATCCAGCATATCCACTGTAAGACTTCCAAGTTCTACCTTTTATCCTCCATTCAGAGACAGACTTAAAGTATGAACCTTTGCCTGCTATAAAACAGTCTCTAGGGCCTGTTCTGATCTTCCTACTCTGGGAGCCGGCCTGCTTTACTGTGACAGTCAGCACTTATTAAGTTTATTATCATTGCCAAGTTATATTACCAAGAAACATAGCCTTGAGGTACACTTTCAGTCTGTGCTCCCTGTACATCTAAGTTGCCAGCTAGCTCGCTGCACACAATACGCATTCTAGCCCATGATCTTAGAGAGTTTTCCATGGCTCAGTCTCTGCCCTGCTTGGTCCCAAGGTCCCTTTTCTAGGATTCCATGTTCAGGGCCCATCATCCAGTGCTCCTCCGAGCTGTATCCCTTCCTTCTGCTCTGTAAGACTGCAACCCCTCTGACCTTACACACCTTTACAAAAGCAGCTCCGGTTAACAACCAATTCTTTTGCCTACTCAGTAAATGTCTGATTCTTTCCTACAGTATCTCCATGTTTTCCTCCAAAATATTTCAAAGGCCATGATTACAAGTGTCATGGGTATCACTTAGTCTCGGGCTGTTCTCCCTACGTGTGCAACCACACAGTACATAGCGAGCCTGTCTACCCCCGCCACTCTACTCCCAACACTCCCGCCAAAGGAGACGTCAACGCAAGCCTGTCACCGGAAAGCAGTGACCTCTGTTCTCTTCATTGATCTGAGGTGGTATGATTGTAAACGCAGGAAAGAGCAGTGCCTACTGACAGTCCCAAGGAGTTACAGAGCTCCAGTCTCTGCATCTGGATCATCCTTCCAGACTACAAGAGATTCAAATTCAAATCCCAACTTGACTAATGTAGAAATGCTTCTTAAACATCTATTAGATTTCAGGAATTGTAGAGCACACACTCTGGACATGCTACAACAACGGGGCCTCTGTGGATATATAAAACACAGTATAATATAATTAATAAAATTGATAAAAAATGCCACTAGTCATAATCCTCAGTTTCTACCCTCACGAAGCTCAAGCTGAGACAGGAAAATCTGTAAACATATCTAATACAATGTGTAATTGTAGATCAAAGTATCTTGAAAATACAGAGGAGCTCTAGCCAATGTAGAAGCTTGTGGGAGGACATAGAAGATGGTTAGAAATCTAGCAGAGAAAGCAGGAGAGAGGCTTGACTGGCTGAAAGAACATAAGTCATGATGGTGACACATGGGTGAAGAAAATGTAAAATAGCTCGTGGGGGGGAGGGGATGGTGGGAAAAGGAATCAGCTACAGAGCAGGCAAGGATTATGAAATACAGAGGATCTTAGATGTCACATTACATCACTCATAGATATAGCATCAAAGTAGACTAAGCTAGGCCGTAGGTCCCATACCGTTTGTTCCCCAAAGGTATACAAGCTGGAAGCTTGGCCTCTGTGAAAAGGGTGAAACTTGGGTTTAGTTGGCAGAAGCTATGTGCCCACAGATGTCACGGATGAGACTAATGCTGAGCTGTCATAAAAGGGTATGCCTGATCCCTGCATATATCCTCTCTGACTTCCAGACTCTTTCATATTCACCAACACCATGATGCCATCCACCACAATATGACAAAGCCAAGGGGACCTTTACGGGAAGCCAATCAGGTGAGACTGATTGTGAGCTTTCAGCTTCCAACACTGTAAGTTACATAAACCTCTTTTCTGTATAAAGTCCCCGGGTCTGTAATTTTTACGGTAAAATTGCACTAACATCCACTCAAGTATCTGTTCTTCCCTCCTAACTGATAAACACAACTAATTCTTAGCTGAGCATATGGTGACCCAGAATGCTTCAATCTCTCTTAGGAACTTTCAAAGTTCTGGGTCACATGACATTATAAGCAGTTTTATAGTGACATTATAAGCAGTTTTATAGAATACAACTTCAAAGACATTTCCTGAAAGACACATGTCCTTCTGTGTCTTTCTGACACTGGCTTGCTAGCTGCAGAGTTAACAGCTGGCTCTGAGCAACCTCACTGAACCATCAGAAACCCTGTACTAAGTGTAACGGTAACAAAGCAAGCTCAGTGTCTGGGGATCTGAGTCTCTCCCCTGGATCAGGTTGCCTACCTCCAGCTTAAGAAAGAACCACACATTCCCCATGTAGTTAAACTACTGCCATTTTGAGTTATCTCATGGGGAAAATTTAGTTCTAACTGACCTAGCAGAGAGCTACAGAAAAATACGAGAGAGACAAAAGGCAGGGTTACAAATAGGTAGACTAGCTGGGAATTGAGGTGGAATTCTTTATATTAACTACCTGGATCTAACTGGTTTTATTTGAGAATTTGAAGATTCTATTTTCATAGTTGTCATCTCTTACCTTGCACGGTTCATAAATAGCTGAGCTGAGCTATACTGTGCACATGCTCTGCATATTACAAAGAATATTACAGATGCAATGTGCTTCTGCTACATATAACTAGAGGACATTTTCACTCTGGCTTCTTGACCAGAGACTCTAAAAGGAAGTAGCCTCCTTTTTATGGGCTGATGAAGAGTGACAACTGAAACCCTCTGAAGAGCAGTGCCGACACAGGACAGGGCCTGTCTGTCTCTGCACACTCTCGTAGCAACAGCATGGATCCGAAAATAGGTCTTTGCTGACTCTAAAGCTGGATTGGGACAGTCCTCAAATCATCTACAAGTGTCACCCATCATCCCAATGCCACGGCAGAACATGGCACTGCCATAGTAACCAACTGAGCCTGGAAAGGAACAGAGATTGCTGACACAGATTACTTCTTAAATCTGTCTCTATTATTGCACACAGTCATACTAATAAAGCAATCATCACATTGAGCACTTCTCAAGATGCATAACCTGTATCACAGCATCCAGCCTAATGCTAGGGCACAATAAGCTTTCTTGATTGTTAATATTTCATTCACCTCTTGAGGACCAAACCCCATAATATAATACTAGTGCTGCAACAAATGGCTCCATTAAACAGGTTATTTCAAATCCTACTATAAAAAAATTCAATTAGCTTAATATAGCACCAATCAATAGAAAGGCATGCACTCTTTGAACACTTACTTTCAATAAAATATCCACAATGCGCTGCTGGTACTCCACAGCTTGCTTATCATTTTTAAAGTCTTCAAAGGTCTAAAAGAGAGAAAGAAAAAACTTAAATAACTGTTATTTGCTAATTTTAGGAGGAAGCAAATTACTAAATCTGTCTTTAGCAGGAAACAACTGAATTTATTTCCTTTTATAAAATAACACCTAGATGATCATTAAAGCATTTGTGAAATAAAATGACAAATGCCCATATTCTAATTTTTAAGGAATATTATCTAGTAATATTCTTCATTTCAGATGTATTTTGTAGAGAAAATATGCATTCAGAATGTTATCTCCACCCCCCCCACACACACACACACATGTATATGGGGAGGGAGAATTGTCCATGAATACAGGCACCTTCAGAGGCAGAACTACTGACCCCTGAAGCTGGAGTTACAGGTGGTTCTAAGCCACCTAACATAGGTGTGAGAATTAAACCCTCTAGAAGAGTAATACAAGCTCCTAACCACTGAGCCAACTTTCTGGCCCCTTTTCCTCTTTTTAGGGCTCTATTTCATGTGTATTTTACCTATACACGTTTACCACATACCTGCCTAGTACCAGTAGGGGCTAGAAAAGGACAGCAGATCTCCTGTAACTGGAGGCACAGATGGCTGTGAGCTGCCATATTGTTGCTAGGAAGGGAGCCCAGGGCCTCTGCCCCAGTTTTATCATTTAACATCTCATGGCATTCCAAGACCTTAAAATTAATATTGTACACACACACACACACACACACACACACACACACACACACACATGTTGTTATTACAAAAGCAAAGTGTTTGAGAAAGAAAGAAAATGTTACAAGAACAAAAAGCAAGGGGCTGTGGAGGGAGCACAGAGGTCTTCGTGCTCATAGATCAACAACAGGGGACCTCGACTGCCAAGCACATACGGTTGTCCTTTCAAGGGAAGGAATGTGATAGCTGTTATCTGCCCAGAAGGCTGGGAGTGGACATGGTCTCCAGTCTGGTTGTCTCTGCTCTATTTGTGGCTGGACAACACACCAGACCCTCCCCCAGACCATTATCATAAACTTGTTTTTCTCAATCTACAGAACCTATCTTTATGGGACATTTTCAAGTAATTGTTATTTGCTAGCGTTAAAAGGAAACAGATTACTAAATCTTCCTCCTCCCCCATCTCTGTACTCAATCTTCAGAACCTAGCTTTATAAAAGGTGTCACGTGTACATTACAAAGATTTTCAATGTCTGATCTTTATGTATCTTACTTTGTTCCTCAAGGAAATTTATGTATGCCTTGCTGGACAAGTAGGATTGAGTTAATTATCATCAGGAAGGTTTTCACCACATTGTCCTGTGCTTAAATACACTTTTTTTGTTTTGGGGTTTTGGTTTTTTTTGTTTTTTGTTTTGTTTTTGTTTTTGCTTTTTGGTTTTTCGAGACAGGGTTTCTCTGTATAGCGCTTAAATATACTTAAATGAATCACTTAGGGTCAGATTCTTGAAGTTTGAACCAACATCAACTCCTTTCTTGCCTTCCTTGGACCATCTCTCTGCAGGCCTCTGCAGGTCACAGAGACCCAAGCAGGGCTGGGAAACCTGGAACCAAGGCCTCAGGGCAGAAGAGGAAGACGCCATAGGCTTAGTCACCATTTAGACTTTTACTGGAAGTACCTGAAATGCAGTTTACTGGCATGTAAGATAATTTTCATGATTTCTTCAATTGAAAAAAGGGATTTTCAGAGATAGGCATTTTTGGGTTGTTTTTTGTTTTTTGTTTTTTGAGACAGGGTTTCTCTGTGTAGCCCTGGCTGTCCTGGAACTCACTCTGTAGACCAGGCTGGCCTCGAACTCAGAAATCCGCCTGCCTCTGCCTCCCAAGTGCTGGAACTAAAGACATGCGCCACCACTGCCCGGCCAGAGATAGGCATTTTAAAATTAATCATGGTTTACAGCTGTGCAATTCACAATAGTTGGGACACGAACCAGCTTTGATGTCCATCAACAGAAGAATGGATAAAGAAAATCTGTACCACATATAAAATGTAATTTTATGTAGCCATAAAGAATAAAGTTAGAAATCATTATGTGAGGGAAATGGGACAGACACACACTCAGAAAAACAAACACTGCATGCTTTCTTCCACATGCAGAACCACAGTGCGTGTGTGTGTGTGTGTGTGTGTGTGTGTGAAAAACAAATACTGCATGCTTTCTTCCACATGCAGAACCACTGTGTGTGTGTGTGTGTGTGTGTGTGTGTGTGTGTGCGTGCGTGCATACAGCTGTGTATTTATAGATGTTTGTGGGACATGGAATTAGAAAGAGGGTCATGGAGAGATGAAGAGAAGTGGGATGCAGAGAAGAGTTAGGATGATGTGAGGGGACTTCCTGGAAAAAGGAGAAGAGTTGGCTGGGAGGAGGACCATGGTGGAGAGGAACAAATGAAAACAAAGTATAATGTACGCGCATTTGGTGATGTCCTGTACATGTACCTAATACACTAACCTAAAAGGTAATGCACAACTTATTTTAATAAAAATAAAGAAAAATAATTATGGTAAAACTGCTGAAAGGCCAAAAATTCTAAACCTAATTACCAGAATGAGTTACCATATCCTCAAAACAGTTCCAAGTACAGCACTTAAAATCTTTATATTATTGCTTAATTTATTCTGAATATAATATGTATCAAAAACATTGGATTCTGGGTGGCAGCATGTAACAGTAACATGTTACAAAAGTGCCAAGTTCAGCCGGGCAGTGGTGGCGCACACCTTTAATCCCAGCACTTGGGAGGCAGAGGCAGGCGGATTTCTGAGTTCAAGGCCAGCCTGGTCTACAGAGTGAGTTCCAGGACAGCCAGGGCTACACAGAGAAACCTTGTCTCAAAAAACAAACAAACAAACAAACAAAAAGTGCCAAGTTCACCCAGAATTACACACAAGGGACAGAAACTGAGTCACACCTGGGTGCTGAACCTGAGTGAGAAGGACCCCAGTACCTTCTTCTGGTCTGCACAGAACAACCCCAGCTGAGGAAAGTTACATTGACACAGACATAGTGGTTACTATACTCTTGATTTAGGAAATGAACTGCATATTGTCCCAGTGGATTTTTAACAGGATTTGTACCACCATGTGCTTTTAAGACTGTCAGTTCTAGGCCAGGTGGTGGTGGTGCACACCTTTAATCCCAGCACTTGGGAGGCAGAGGCAGGCGGATTTCTGAGTTCGAGGTCAGCCTGGTCTACAGAGTGAGTTCCAGGACAGCCAGGACTACACAGAGAAACCCTGTCTCGAAAAACCAAAAAAAAAAAACAAAAACAAAAAAACAAAACAAGTCTGTGAGTTGAGTTGTACTGAAGCTAGAAGACTTGCCAGTCTATACGAAGCCTTCCCCACCTTCCCTGCCCTCTGGTTGGCACGCCCTTCCCTTCCCCACCTTCCCTGCCCTCTGGTTGGCATGCCCTTCCCTGTCCTCTAGTTAGCATCCTTCCCTGTTCTCTGGTTGGCATGCCCTTCCCTGCCCTCTGGTTAGCATCCTTCCCTGCCCTCTGGTTAGCATCCTTCCCTGCCCTCTGGTTAGCATCCTTCCCTGTCCTCTGGTTGGCATGTCCTTCCCTGCCCTCTGGTTGGCATGCCCTTCCCTGCCCTCTGGTTGGCACGCCCTTCCCTTCCTATTTCTGGTTGGCACATGGCAAGTGCTTTAAAAACAACCATTGAAGACAAACAAAACAAAAACAGCCATTGAATTATCTAAATTATTTATACTGAAAAATAGCTAGTGTTATTTCAACTAGTGTGCTCTGCAGTCAGCTAGATGAAATGAGTTGCCAAGGAGATCACAGGAAGGCTTATTAATCTGAGAAGTTCAACCAGGAGATATTTTTATACTTAGATGAGTTAAATATGAACCTGCCTAGAGACAAGAAGATGGGCAAAAAAGGTTCAGTTCTATCTCCTGGCTTATTAGAACATGCATGCACATGTGCACACACACATTCTCTCTTGTCCCGGACTGCTCACATGAGATGTCACTGAAGATGCAGAAGGTGTCACTGGGTACAGAAGAACCATTCAACTCATATCCAAAGGCAGAGAGAATTAACTGGTGTTCTAGAAACAGTGGCGAAGGAGGAGACTTTCCATAACCGTTTCCTCCTGGCAGCCACTGCTTTGAAACACACATTGAAAGTTCCTTTCTATAAATCTAAGGAACTGGAGACATAGGAGTGTGACTGTTACAATACAAGGTTATGATATGGTAGGAAACGGCTGGCAAGCCAGCACATCACTGCTAGATTATCACACCACAAAGAAATGTAGATCTGAAACTCAAGTTCAAATTATCTGGGAATCAGGACATAAACAATTAAAGATTATTATGAGGTTTGGATGATATGACAGCAAGGTAAATCTTAACCCAAGGTCAACAAACATCATATGTAAATGGCCTGTGGGCAGACATGCCACACTTTGTAGGCTCTGTTATATATTCTTTTTTCTTCTTTTTTTACAACCCTAATACAAACATTCTTAGCCTATGCAAGTTTGGGGTCAAATGGGGCTGGACTTCGTCCTCAGACAACTGTTTGTAGGGCCCTGCCCTACCTCAGAAGCTCCCCAAATAAGCTATTATTAAAAAATAGAAAGAATCACTCCCAGGCATGTTTAAAGGCAAGCCAGAGTGAGAGCAGCTGCCAGATCCCTCAAAGTGCATGGAAACGGTAGCCAGCCTCACCTGGCTGATCACACCTGACTCCGTTAGCTCTCTCCCCTTCCTCCATATGCAACTAAAGCCACTGTTTCTGACGTCAGATGATCAAATTGCACCATGCAGACTATGATACAAAGATCCTCATGGCACTCAGCTCCTTAAGAATGTACTCGTTAGATACTGTAACCTATACAAGTAGAGTGAGCACACAGAGAGGCAGGCGTCATCTTACAGAGTTAGCATTTAGCTCTTTCATTTTCTTCAAATATTGTGTCTGTAAATGTGTTTTACATATTTGTGAAGCAGATGATTTCACTAAACCCCATAAACACTTTCCATCCTATCAAACCTAAACAAGAAAATACAATACAACGCCATTTTACCGGGAAGAGTCTTTACATTTTATGTAATTATTCCCCTAGAAAATTATGTACAGCAGAAAACCCAGCTCATCCAAGTTCACCTCTAACTAAACATTTTAGGAAGGTGTTTTCAATGGAGACCTTCCACGGCCCACTTCAGCTTCAGTTTACTCTACTGTGCTCACTATGTCTACCGCAGAGCCTCGTCCATGCTACAGACATCATAACATGAGCATGGAAACAGAGACCACACCACCTAGCCAAAAGCTTTTTAAAAAACAAAAATGTTCTTTTTTTCTTTTGGACAAGAGAGACAACAAGGGAGGAAAGGGCTGTAAGCAGGAACTAAGGGGCTCAACATGCCGAAGCATTTCCACTCCTGACTTGCCTGCATACATACACATATCTTTGGATCACTTGAAAATACCTTAGGAGCCAGGTGGTGGTGCGCACACCTTTAATCCCAGCACTTGGGAGGCAAAGGCAGGTGGATTTCTGAGTTCGAGGCCAGCCTGGTCTACAGAATGAGTTCTAGGACAGCCAGGACTACACAGAGAAACCCTGTCTCAAAAAAACAAAACAAAAAAAAAAGGGGGAGGGGAAATACCTTAGGAATAACAGTGTCCCTTACCAGTGCCAACACATTCAGAAATTCTCTTGTGTCAAAATGTAGCAAAGTCCGAACATAAGGATAGACTTCTTCCTCGGAAGGTGCTTCTACAGAATGCAGGCGAATCAGAAACTCAAAAACCTAGGGTTAAAAGTTACATTATTTTCTATCACCTTATATCTTTCTGGAACAAGGATTCCCATGTGGACAAAACAAAGGCAGACTGAATGCACTTTAAATTGCCACCACGTTACACAATGTCTCTCTTAAATCCCTCTAACCCAAATGTTAAAGTTGGCGACTGTACTGGCTGGTTGTGTGTGTCAACTTGACACAGGCTACAGTTATCACAGAGAAGGGAGCTTCAGTTGGGGAAGTGCCTCCATGAGGTCCAGCTGTGGGGCATTTTCTCAATTAGTGATCAAGGGGGTAGGGCCCCTTGTGGGTGGTACCATCTCTGGGCTGGAAGTCTTGAGTTCTATAAGAGAGCAGGTTGAGCAAGCCAGTAAGGAAAATCTCTCCATGGCCTCTGCATCAGCTCCTGCTTCCTGGCCTGCTTGAGTTCCAGTCCTGACTTCCTTTGTAATAAACAGCAATGTGGAAGTAAGCTCAATAAACCCTTTCCTCCCCAACTAGCTTCTTGGTCATGATGTTTGTGCAGGAATAGAAACCCTGACTAAGACAGCGACAGTGTGGACTTTTGTCCTTACAGTGGAGCTATGTGCAATGTTCAACAGTCTGTCTTCACTCACTATGCTGGCTAGCTTTATGACTACTTAACATGAGCTAGAGCCATTGAGAGAATGCCTCCATAAGGTCTGTCTGTAGGCAGCCTGCAGGGCATGTTCTTAATTAGTGACTCATGGGCGAGGGCCCAGTCTGTGGTAGATGGCCCCAGACCTGTGCAGGTGGGATTGGGTTCTATAAAAGCCAGTAAACAGCACTCCTCCACCACCTCTTCATCAGCTCCTGCCACCAGGGTCTTGCCCTGACTCCCTGAGGGACGGACTAGGCTGTGTAACTATAAGCTATCCCATCCAAATTGTTTTTGTTGATGGTATTTATCACGACAAGAGAAACCATAACTGAGACAGTCATAGTAAGAGGTGCAGACAATAAAAATATCATAAAAATAATACTCACCTGGTTTTTAACCAAGGGAACAAGATCTTCAGGAATGTCACCGAGAGGGTAGGCACGACCTGCCAGGCAACAGCTAGAAAAAAAGAAAGAAGAGATCTGATCCTCGGTTTCTTAACCATGAGATTCTACTTCCATCGTGATATAGACTCAACTTTTGTCAGGTCAGGTTCAAAATCAGATCCCTACTGTTCTGCAGGCAGCTAAGCTCAGATGAGGACAAGTGAGTGTGTATTTCAAAATGCCACAAGAAAGGTGTCAAAAACAAGGGTGAAAAGGATGCAACGACTGGTCCAGAAAATAAGAGGACATTAACTGCCTTCACAAATGAGGTTTAGGCCATGGAGGGGCCTCAAGGCCCCCCAAGGCAGAAAGAGAACATTAGACAGAGATAACAACAATACGGTGATCTACACAGGATAGGGTCTTAGAAGAAAGAAGAGGTTTGTCTTTAAAGCCTCAAGAGGGGTTTCACTAAAGTAAGGATGAAGAGGGGGAGGGAATGAGACAGAAGAAGGCCTACCGACCAGATGCCCCCTGGGGACAGACATCCCAGAAGCAGTGAGCTGTCCCCTGTCCCCTGCACTCTCTTCCAGCCGAGAGCTCAGCCTGCATTCCTGGGGATCTTCTGGCACCAAGAAAAACCAGATGCCTAAAGGCCAGTGAAAGAACACAATCAACAAGAGCCACAGCAATGCAGCTGCACCAGAGCCCAGCCATCCTACTGCAGGCCCTGGATAGCTTAACATAGCGAAAGCACAAGAAAGTGACCTTCAGTCTAACCTTATGAAGACGATATGGTGTTTAAAGAGGAAATGAATAAATTTCTTAAAGAAATGAAGGAAAATACAATCAAACAGAAATGAATGAACTGTTCAAGAACTAAAAATAAAGGGCTGGCCTGATGGCTCAGCAGTTAAGAGCACTGACTGCTCTTCCAGAGGTCCTGAGTTCAATTCCCAGCAACCACATGGTGGCTCCAACTGTCTGTAATAGGATCTGAGTTCAATTCCCAACAACCACATGGTGGCTCCAACTGTCTGTAATAGGATCTGATGCTGTCTCCTGGTGTGTCTGAAGACAGTGTATTCATAATAAATAAATCTTAAAAAAAAAAAAAAGGACTACAATAAAAAAAAAAGAACTAAAAATAAAATGGAAACAATAAAGAAAACACAAAG
The DNA here is from genome assembly GCA_019843815.1 of Montemys delectorum. Lineage (NCBI taxonomy): Eukaryota > Metazoa > Chordata > Mammalia > Rodentia > Muridae > Montemys > Montemys delectorum. The sequence continues at coordinate 37,954 of JADRCD010215623.1, forward strand.
TGAGGGAATCCTTAGGGTGGAAAACCTAGGTAAGAGAACAGGAATACAAGAGATGGAAGAGAGAATCTTAGGCATCAAAT